>JBBPRA010000088.1:0-63440 GCA_038092775.1 Boletus rubescentipes
TCGACGAATGACCTGGGTGTCCGGGTTAATATGGATGATTGGACCCCTTCGGAAAAGGCCACTTATGGGGTGGCGTTCAGTACGCTACGAGAAACCCGCGGTTCGCGGGTTCCAGCGGAAGTGTCTACTTTTGTCGACAATGTCGTTGGCGTGGCCAGCGGCGGAACCAGAGCAAGATATTCCGGGAAATTCGTTTTTGGTATTAGTTTCGGTCTTCTATATGAACAGGTCAAGGACTGGCTACGAGGTGATAGGATTTCCATCGGGGCAGGAGGTCAGTCGCGCCACTAGCTCACCGCTCCATCAACTCAACCTAGGATTCGTTAGCTGGCACGTACGCATTTGCGTCATACCTTCCTCCCGTACTCCTGGATAGCCTTCTGGCCCTTCCTCATCTCTTGATAAATATTCGGAATCGCCTTTTACCTCTTCCACCCCCCCGGGTTGACCCTCCCAGTAATCCTGCTGTTAGACCTATAAATCCTGCTTCTCAGCCACAGACTACTCCAGGTACCGGGACGACTCCTTTGGTTCTACAACGATCTGTTGCACAGATCTCCACGATTTCAAAAGCCGCAGAAATCCCTGAGTCGCATCCCGATGTCGACGAACAGGAGATGGCCTCAGACACGGAAGCGGAGAGTAATGATGGGGACCTTGAGAGCACTGGTGTTGGAAGCAGTTGGGTGAGTTTGGGACCGCATGAGTCCTCCGAGTGACTAGCGGATGAGTGCCTTGGAGGTTTCGCTCCTGTTTTGTGGACACTTGGGCGTGGGGTTTGTGAATCGGTGTTATAAAATGATATTCACTTTGAAAACTAGGTCGTCTGTAAATTAACTGTTGTTGTCCGTCTACATTTTTTCGACACACTCCAGCCAAGAAGTTGAAGGATGGGTAGGGTTCAAGGCCGAGACAGCATGAAAGATGACATTCTTACCCACATTGTGTTCAGGCGTTTCTCTCTGGCTTATGCCTGCGGCAGCGCAGATGGATGCGATCAAATCTCGTCTCCCGAAACGCCCATCGATAGATCATCCTCCGCCCTCCCCCAGTTCCTATCCCGCTTTCCTACCCCACATAACTCTTGCAACTATCCCCCTCTCAGATCCCGGGGTCCTGGACGTGCTCCTCGATGCCGTTCCAGAGAACCAGCAACCAATTTGTGCCAATTTCCAGTCCCTCGTCGTTGGTGACCACTACTACCGCTCGGTGTTCATCGATATCCAACCCACACAAGAGCTCGTTCAGTTCCAGAAGCAGATATTCACCAACTTGCATTGTCGTGGTATCGAACCCAGTGCCCCGAGGTTCCCTCACATGTCGTTGTGTTACATCGCGGATGAAGATAAAAGCCACCGCGATAGGACAGCACAGGCGTTGAAAGACACAGGTATCGTTACTAGTAGCGAGACCGTTGACACGCAGTCCATCTCACTACAATGCAGCGACGTCAGTCTACTAGGTTTCGATGGTGAGGAGATTTGGGTGGTCAAATGCGAAGGCCCTGTTGAGACCTGGGAAGTGGACGAGAGGAAGGTAAAATTGGGTATCAACTTTTAATACAGTTTGAGGAAGCGAAGCAACTCCCAGGCTTCGTAGAGATTTACAGGGACACAGGGAGAATTGGGCAAAGTATCTAAAAAAACGACGAGCAGGCTGTTAACCAGATAAAACAGTACAAACGTTACAGAAGGAGATACACAAGCACTGACATGATCAGCGCGACAAAGAAGATCAGCAGAAGCCGCTGTAATTTTCGGCCGTGGCCATCCAACTGCAACCTCATGATATTATTCTTCCTGTCTCCATCATTCAAGAACGTCTTGTAGCGGTGGTTCACGGAACTCCATTCGATGTTGCCCACTATCCAGTCAATCAGTCCGTCTGCATATGCAGCGAGATGTTGATCCAGATCCCCATTAAACGAAGGCAGCTGCTCCTTGTATGCGTGGAAGCGGTCAAGAGCGGCCGTGAACAGCTTCTCGGTATGATCGAATCTCTCCTGTAGATTCAGATGAGCAGTCATCGGGTCTTTTTGCATGACCGTCAGAAGGTTGTTCAATGCTCCGTTATCGCCGTATTCCTTCTTGAAAGAGTAGACGTCCTAGATGAATCGCAGGTCGAATTCGATTTCAATGGGAATGGGGGAGGTTTGAAGATCGTCACTCACGTTAGCAATGAAGACCATATCCAATGCCACGTTCTCCATCTCTCTTACGATTGGGTTTACTAAAACATCGTCAGGGATGTAGAGGCGGCGAGTGGACCGCATTAGAACGAAACATGGACGAGTGCCGATCGTCTCCCGACGCATGACCATGTACGACTGGATGTCGCGAACTGTGTCCTTATTTGAGTGGGCTTCTCGGTCAAGAGCTTCTTGAACAGTGTTCTTGGAGAATGCCGCGTTTGAATCAATGAATTGTGGCCAGTGAAAAGGGTCGACGGCAGCTTTCATATTAGGAACTAATTCCCTACGACGGAAATGATCAACAAGACCATGGCTCGGGATTGCTAACCAACCTGCGCATTGTTCTGATGAACGGGTGTCGAGAGCTTTCCCCTTTGTCGCATTGCGCAAGTGTTTTAATCCACAACTGTGATCGAGTTACAGCCTTTGCGCTTGAACAGCGATCACTATACAAAGTACCTGAACACATTTGCAGATGGAATGATGAATTGTGCGTACGTCAACTCCTCCAGCATGAAGGATGATGTCATATAGTCAAGGATTCCCCTCAACTCCCGATAGGAAGCAAGTGGAAATGCTGAAGCTGCTAGTAGAGGCATTTCGGCATTATAAACCTCCTGGCGGCGGGGGTTAGAGAGAGACAGCAAAAAAAACGTAAACAGCAGATACCCACAATGGCGAAGAGCCAGCCGATTTTATCGTGAACCCACGAGTGATATCCATTATCGGCGTCCTTGAAGTGGGGACTGATCTCCCCACCGGGTTTCCTGGGAAGTAAACCGAGAAAGTTAGGGAGACGATAGGTTTGCGCAGGCATGGGGAGTTGGTCTCACTGCACGCTGCATGCTGTATTTGTAGCTACTACGGTTGGCGTGCACCTATGGCATCAGGATCCGAGGTGAAACTTGCGTGTACCTAACTGGCAGTGGCGAGAGTCAGGTAATGAAAAGGCCGCCCTAAGCACTCGTTTTTCTCGTTGTCAGACGCACGCTAAACGACGACGAACACCAAATGGTGCTAAAATTGCGCAAGGTTTAATTTTCATGAATTTGCCGGTCTCAGTGGCCCCATGTAGTGTCCGAGTCATCACTGAGAACGAGTCTGTGCAAGTGCTGGCAGCTGTTAATGTTAGAAAGTGGCGTATCCAAAATTCGGAAACATTGAGTGATGCGATTGCTGTAATGTCTTACCACTAGCCATCACTGAGACCCTGTTGTCTTAGATTTGGATCTGCCACGAGTGAGTACAGTACGTACAAACTCATAACAAGTGAAACGAACCGCAACCTGGCGCGTCCGAGACTTGTCCATGCTGGCTCTGCAGGTCCTCGTGACTGGGTACCCACACTGATTAGTGCTAGCAAGTCAAATCACGTACTAAGCATTCTTGTCAAGGTTTTAGTATCGATTACAACCGTGTATCATTTTAATGTAGAACCTCGAAGGTAGAAAAAGACAGGTGATGCGGACTGAATCGACACAAGTTCGCAACTAAATTATTCAAGTTACCGCAATTATGTAAACATCACATGTGATCATTGGCAAGGAAATGTGAGTGGCTGCGGAGTGGCATGGCCGGAATGGATTACAGCGTTCTTTGCTGATCTGACCTAAGACCAAATGTTGAAGACGCTGGAGGCTCGTAGAGGGGCAATGGAATCGAGTAGTCGAGCTTCCGCTCGCCATTTGAGTGAAAGAGCTGTGAATACGCCGGGAGAGTTTGCGCAGAAGGTAAGCTCTTGCGCACATCTTCACTTCGGTGCTCCATAGCATTTCTGGAAGGTATCGTGACGTCGGGCACGTTGACGTGCCTCATTGGAAGAGAAAAATGGAGACGTTCGAGTATCGTTTCATCCGAATCGGCAAGATCGTACTCGCAATGAATTACGACGTGCATGTAGTGCTCGACGGTGAAAAGCGGACTACTCTCGGTGAGCCGTCGCTTCCGGGTACCCGCCCAATCGCGCAAATGGGGCTCCGCCAAAATAGGAATCTTGGTCTCCAGAATGTACCAGTTATCTTCATAAGATGGACTCTGGGCCTGGGTAAAAACATGGCCGCCCCCTGAGATGACATATCTGCCCGATTCGGTGGGAGCAAGGATAGAGAATGATCGTTTTACACTTGATCGAAATGTCCCGAGAAAACCGGTGTCGTATAGGGTATGAATGGGATGAGGGTTTCGCAACGGAACGCGGGGTGGTTGGTGGCTTTGCGAAGGAATGGGGTACTGGTCGACGCCGTCTCGACTGGAGTGGTTCCTAGTTGACTAGTATTAGACACCAGTCAGCGAGTCTTGGATGGAACCAAACCTGTACACTTCGACCTGCTCTACATCGACGGAAAACTCTGTTATCCTTAATCGTGTCCGCTCGGAGTCGCCCAAGTCTTTTCCGCGGACACGTAGGACAAAGGGAACCGAAATCTCGTTCATTGCTGTAGCACTCGGTATGCTGGCGATGACCTGGATCTTCTCCAAAATATCTCCTGGAATAGATCTTCGAGAGGGACCATCCGAATCGGGTGTGCGACGTGCATCCACAATGTAGACAGACGTTTGGAACGCGCTAGAGGAGGTTCCAGGCTGAGGTTCAACAAAACGCCGGAGAATGATTGGATATCTATGCGCATCGACCGTGCGTGTACGGGAACGGACAGGGCCACAAACGTTCACAAAGGAAAATGGGGAATGACCGTAGTTGAGATCGACAAATGTAGCAGTGGCATAAAGAGCGTAAGAAGTTCCGGTTGCTTGCAACGAGGCATCCCCATAGACTGAAGTAGTTGGTAGCCAGCCGGGTACCGAGATGTCAAAAGTGACATTCCACAGGCAAGGCTTATCAGAGTCCTCGTGGCCTTCGTTGGAGAGATCCACGGGGCCGCTAGGTAGTAATTCGCGTGTAATCGAGCAGAGACGAATAGAAGCATATCCGGTTCCAGGAGAGAGCGTTTCTGACTGGCCTTCAAAGGTGATAGTCAATGACTGTAACAGAACACGCGTAGTTGTTCTTCCTCGGGCGAATAGCGAAGAGGGGGAGGTGAGGGAGACAGAAACATAACCTGAAAGCGAGAAGTTTGATCTAATCAAGTACAATGAGGCCTACGACACCGTAAGATGGAACAGACTCTCTTACGATGAATCTGCATCCCCATACACGTCCAGGACGTCTGAGAATGGTTGGATGCTTAGTGAAAGGGGCATCTCTGTTTGTTAAGGAGTGAGCTCTCCCGAAGAAGTTGGGTGTGAATTAGCTTGGGACGTTTCGTGCGCTGTAACCCGTTATATATGGACACATGCCACTCGGTTACTTACCTGGACGGGGGGGAAGACAAAGGCAGCCAGGCCAAAGGGTTGCCTACGGGATTGAATTACGGCTGACAGGGCTCTTGCATGATCCCGCGGGCTGGTCTGCGAAAATAGCTCAATAGAGGCATTCTGGCATCGGATTCCATTGTTTCATAATCTGGCGAATTGCCTTTGCGGGCAGACAAAGGGACCTGGAGAACAATGGAGAACTCGCTTGGCAGCTGGCATGTCCATTGTCCGCCATTTACGGGCGTGGGACGTTACACTACTTGACTGATATCCCTAGTAAATCATGCCAACATGTGTAATTCCACTTATCCAAATACCTTGGACACTGCTAATGCATCCTCTTCTTTTTGGCGAAGCACCTTCCTCCGTGCACTGTCTTGCTGAGCATCCTTCCGCTTGCCGTATCTGTCCCCCTTGCTTTGCTTGACCAGTCTCCGTATTGCCGTTGGTGTGATGAATCCTGCAAAGTTGGTATTGTTAAACGGCATCTTAACATCAAGATGGAACAACGAACCTGGATTAGAGTAGACAGTGACGCCGCTAAATGCACCCTCGAAGATTCGAATGGGTGTTAATACGAATCGAGGACCAATTTCGACTAACGACGTGCTCGGGGGAGCATTGGGTTGCTGAGGGTCCTTTTCAAAGATCTAATGTGCAGGGGCATTTGAGCACCATGATGGGATATTAGCACGCGAAATTAACCTGAAAGTTTCGGAACCAGATCTTGTTGTCGAGTATTGAGAACGTTAGGACGTGGTCGATAAACGGTTTCGCTCTTCGAGCCAAAGGAGGAACACCGAAAATCTGGTAAACGCGCGGTTAGATGGATCGTTTAGTCAAACTAATTCTCGCACATGGGTGAAAATCTCTTTCGTCAATTTGCCCCACTCGCTCTCCTCAAATGCCTTGTCGAAACTGAGTATACCTCGACTCCCTTTGAGGCAATTGCCGGTCATCTTTAGTTCGTCCATTGTGTGCACATTCTGTACGTGTAGTTTTATGCTGGGTCCATTGGGAGTTTTCGCTGCCCACATATAAAGATCCTCGTGTCTCCGCGCCTCCAAGTACAAAGTATTGTTGCAGTTATTAAGATCTGCCAACTCCGGGAGGAGATGCAGTTGAGATTTCGAATCTAACTTGGATTCTGCGAACAGGGCACGATGTGAATCTCTGGCCAAAAGATATGAACTAGCACGACGGCACACCTTTCTTCACGTGAGGCAAGAGAACCTGCAGATCACTCGCGAGATGCCGCATCCGGTGGGTGACACCGCGAGAGGAGAGCAACAGGACACGCTGCTTGTTCCGCCTTTTTGGTTCGACTAGTGCTTCGTCGTCGACGTTCATGTCGTCCGCCTTGCGTTTGAGTTTAGTTTTTGCTTCGGCTTTTGCAGCATTGGCCTTTTGCGCTCTCAGTATGGACGACATTAAATTATGAGTTGGTCAAAAACTTCAAGTGAAAAGCGCGCAATGAATATTACGTAAACGTCTACGGGTACAAGCCTACGCATCGATATGCATCCCGAAACAAACGCCTGACCAACTACAAGCAATGCTGGAAGGGGGGAAACAAACGGAGAAAAAAGACACCAAAATGCACATAGGGGTGATCTCAGGAGGAGGATGACGAAGCAGAAGCCCGAAGTTGCTTTTGTTTCTCTTGTTCCAATCGCTATTCAAAAAGGCGTTAAGATAGCAGTCCAGCATGAGAACAAGGACATACGTGGTACAATAGTTGGACCGCCATTTGAATATTGGCGGGTTGCCCAGTGATCACAACAAGCCTTTCGCCTTCCGAACCGGATGATGGAGCGCCATTCAGGCCAGCGCCAGGTTCCATAATTTTGATTTGGCTGGCACTCATATGCCTTATCTCATTGATTTTGCTACCGCCCTTCCCGATAATACATCCCACAAGGTCGTTTGGAATGTAGATTTGCTGTGTTTGTAACTGCTGAGGAGGGTTCTGCGATGGAGCATATGGTTGATGCGACGAGTAACCCGGCACATAGGATGACCCAGTATACGGCGGTCGTCGAGTGTAGCTTGAGGGACGATAGGTTGAATGGCTGGACGATGGGGTACGGTCTTGCGCCTCGATGAGTATATTGCCGATATAATACGTAGCGATGTGGATTGCATCCGCAACCCCAGCGACGCTCAGAACACGCTATGGTTTCGAATGAGACTTCGAGGCCAAAGTTTTTTTGGCACTTGATGCTTACCTCCGTAGAACCAGGGAGCATACCCTCGCTTGCGTTCAACCGAGCACCACTGGCATCTTGAATTTCCTTGATTTTAGATCCTTGCTTGCCTATGACTGACCCCATACGGGAATTGGGAATCATGAACTTGATAGTAACTGCGCGACTTCCAGGAACAGAGGGGACGTCAAAGGGTTCGTCGTTGATTCTCCGCACAATAAGGCCAAAGGCCTGATGATGATGCCGCGTGAAGGCTACGAGCGAGAAAATGATCGAATACTTGCCTTTGACACGGCATCAAGGGGGCCGCTGACGTTGAGAATTCTCTCTGGATTCCCTGGAATACTCTCTGACACCATGACGCGGGCACCACTCTTGTCGCGAATCTCGTTGACATGCGAACCACCCTTGCCAATGATGATTGACGCGTCTTGTGTGACGATCAAGCATCGCATATGAATCATCGCAGACGGTGGGGGAGGGGCAGTGGAAGAGGAAGGCGCTGCGGAGGTAGTTGCATGTGACCTGCTAGCTTCGTCTGACCTGGAGCGGGAATCACCACTCTTGTTGTCTGATGACGAAGGTTTGGGAGAGGGAGTGGACGCCGTCGTATCTGCTGCTGATGCGGGGCCTTCTGCCATATTCACATCATGAATCATAGATGGATGAGAAGGTGGGCCGGAATCTTGGGTCTTCTGAGCTCGTGAGTCATCCGGAGATGCCGTAGCGCCTGTATTTGCACGCTTGTGATGCTTTTTCTCGTCCGAATCTGAAGGAGAACGGGACCGTTTGCGGTTATAGTCAACTTCTGCCATGACGAATTCAGCCAAAAGAATAAGAATGAGATGTGAGTTTGGGGATGAGGGCTTGAGAGTGATGAGGATATGGTACTGAGAAGTCGGAGGGACGGATGTCTGACGGGGAAGGGGGGGAGGAGGTGAGGAAATGGTGGATTCGAGCCGGGTAATCGCCAATGTATAACGAAATGAACATACCTTCGTCGACCGAAAAAAAATAATCAAGCAAACGTAAAGGGGGCGGACGAGGACGAGCGCGAGGGTTGCCCCAACTAACTACCCAAACATATCACAATACAACGACACAGCCTCAACGAATACACCCCACCGTCGCTCCCAAGCCTTCGTCGCCCTTTCCTTCTCTTCTCCTTCGAGTCTAGAGTACTGTGTGGCCATCAGCTAACTGTAGCCATCGAGCAACCGTGTCGAATACCGTAATACTGTCCCGCGCAATCTGTCCGAGCGTAATCAAACCCGTCACCTCCGACGCCACCAAGACCTGTCAGCCCGTCAACCACGCGCATGCTCCGAGGAGGGGCTTGCTCACTTGGTAGAAATCAAAGGACAGCCCCATGTTGTTGAACATCGCCGGGTCATCCGACGCCAGCACGACTGGTACTCCCTGGTTCATCAGTGCCGGAAGTGGATGTGTCACCATCGATGACGTCAGGCGCTATCATGATGTCGGTCAATAACGCTCGAGCCAACCCTGGCGCGGGTCACCCACCAAAATCTCGTTCCTGGCAGTCCATTCAGCCCGTTGTCGACAGAGACATGGGATTCTCCTCACGAAATAGGACACACCTCCACCGCGATTTTCCTTTCGCGGCACATGGCCATCAACCTTGGGTGCTTCACCAGCGAGAAGCTACCAATAGTTACTGATCTCTCGTACATGATCAGCGCACTCAGAACCTACCCGTGTCCAATGCGCTTTGTCCCAAGCAGAATGGCATCATACAAGTTCATGTCCGCCATCGTTCCGTCCCCAAGCGTTTCTCCAGCGTGGAATAGGAAGGGTATCTCTACATGTTCCTGTTTCTGGTACTCGATGAATCGAAGGAGTGACTCTGCATAATATATAAGTGGCCTATTAGTATCTTCGTGGCCCACAAGGTCGAACCCTGTGGAATGATTGGGTCAGTCTATCCACCGATTCAAGTCGTCGAGACGTCTCAAACTCATTACCCGCAATGAGATGTGGAAATTCGCGCTTGAACTCCGCACAGCGCTTCAATTCAAAGTCCAGTTGCTCGCAGGATATAGTCCTGGAAACTGTATAGATGATCTACCGCACTTTTTGATTAGCATTCAGCTACACACTCAATTGATTCATCATTTACCTTGAAGCCAATGAACTCGTCTTCTCGCCCTTGTTGCCCTAGCTCCACCTGAATTTCCTCGACCAAGCTCTCGAGCAACAGGAACAGCTCGCGGATGGGGAGGTTAGTTTTCCCGTCCTCTGCAACAAAGAAACTTTGACGAGACCAGACGGTAAATCATTGGATTTCACCGAGGATAATGTCCGCTTACTCGACAGTAAAGTTGTAACGCGACTCTATATATGAGATGCCATCCGTTATCGATGACATGATGAATTCTCGGAGGTAAGCCTTTTGAATGGGCATATATCTAATGATGGGCTACTTTGCGCTCAGGTACGTGGTGGTCTTGGACTTGGTCAACACTTACGTCGGTTACCATAAATGTGCTTTGAAACTTCTGCCAGATCTAAGCAGCACGGTTATGTAAATAGTTGAACTCGTTTGTACAACTACACAAGTACGGGTCTTACCTTGTTTGGGGTATTGTGTGATCCGTATGCTTCGCTCGGGTTGATCACAAAGGTACTGACAATCCATTTATCGAAGCCTTCTGGACCGCCAAGGAAGAGATTGAATGTTTCCCGAGCGGTCCGCATATCTACCCACGTGTTTGGTATATACGCCGCATCAGTAATCCCGCAGCTATACGTGTATTGTTCTTGTGGAATGGGCCGGATATCAGGTAATGTCACTGCAATCGTCGAGCTATCGATTATATTTGGCACTCGAATGTGCATGGCAGGTTTCTGAAGGGCAAGCTTCAGGAGGAAACCAGCTTCAACTGTCGCGTATTGATGAACATGTAGCAGCGCTCCTTTTGGCATCTGCACTGGCGGAATGGATTACTAGAAGATGCCATGGATATTCCGGGGGAAACACCACTTACCATGCGAAGGATCTCGAAAAGCCTGCTCTTCATTATAATTTTCTTTCCTAAGACGAGGTCGTTGCGTATCTACGTGCAATACACAAAGTCGTGCAAACCTGTCAAGAACTCCATGCCAGGGAATGGATGAGGGACGCCATCATGTTCAACACCCCAAATCGTCTCAGCTTCCTTGGTGCGGATAGCTCTCACTATTCGATCTGCCCGAAGCTCTGCAGAAGAAATATGTTTCGAGGTGTCATAGTCAGTTCTGAGCGCGCGATCCTCGTTGATCAGGTTGGTGCGAGTCCGTAGATAGTCATCGAGAGCTGGGTTAGACATACTGGTTCAAGGTCAAGTTGTTCGCAAGATCTGAATCCGGCTAATGGGGACCCCAACGAACCAGTACTTACGTCATCCATTATCTTAGAGAACATTTGAATTCGTTGCGATGATTCTGTCAACTCAACAGGGACACGAATTACTTGACTGAGCAAGGGTACAAGTCGGAACTGCGGTATAACAGACCCGCGCGGTGGACCATTTCCACAACACGAGGGTCAGTTTCTATTTGATGCTACCAATTCCTTGACGAATCCCTCCCAACGTGTTTCCCATAATTCCATGAGTCGTCTTTTTTCGGATTCCTCAAGCATGGAATGCTGAACGACAAAATGTTTATGCGTCCGAGACTGGGGAGGGGAAAGAGTAATACAAACCTCAATACTGTCACGAGCGAGATGGCCTAGCATCGGCAGGCCAGTCACTTCGCTAGCAACAAGGACCTTATGCACCGTCAGTTCATCTGCGGACGGAGAGAGACATCATGTCCACCTGATAGAAATCAAAGGAGAGGCCCATATTCTGAAACATCGCAGGATCATCGGAACTAAGTGCTACTGGAACGCCTTGATTTAAGAGTATGGGCAAGGGGTGCATAGGCATGGACGCAGTAAGACGCTGTTTCAGTGTAATGTGAGTCACGAGTGGTGAAATGAACATTTAATCATTACGAGTATTTCATTCCTGGCGGCAGTAATCAGAACCTGGATTTCGGAACGTCGCCACAACTCACGAAATAGGACAGATCTCTAATGCTATTCCTTTCTGTCTACATATCTGCATCAATTTAGGATGCTTCACCAAAGAAAACCTACAGGGCGTGTGAATGGACCGGTGGGGACACAAACAGTCTGTTAATTTACCCATGTCCTATACGCCTCGTCCCGAGCAGGATTGCATCGTAAAGGTTCTCGTCAGCACGCGTGCCGTCACCGCAAGTTTCTCCGGCGTGGAAAATGAAAGGAATGTCGACATTCATGTCCTTCTGTCGCTGCTTAAAAGCTATCAGTTGGTCCAAGTAGTGATGCAAAGGGTGAAGAATATTTTCGTCTCCGACAAGATCAAAACCTAGGTGCGCCGCAACCACTTAAAACGTATCTGCCACGAGAAGAGAGTGGAAACACGCACCGATAATCAATTCAGGAAACGCCTGTTTCATCTGTATGCAATCCTCCAGGTGATCTCTGAGCGTATCACCATCACAATCCCGAATGACCGAGTAGATTATCTGAGCGAATTATAATGAATAATTTATAAACACCACTTGGAAAAGAAATCAAAACCTTTGCACCAAAGAAACCAGGGTTCTCTTTCTTAAACTGATCGACTACCAGGTTAAATGTCCTCAGCCAGTCAACATGTGGGATATTCTCCTCTCCGTCTGCACCGATCATGAATCTGCGGAGAAGTCGCAGTGAAAAAATTCCACGTGAAACAGGAATGCTGCTCACTTGGGGCTGAAATTGATTCGTGCCTCAACATAGGATATTCCGTCCTCGAAGGTTTCTTGAAGAAACTGTCGGATATATTGTCCCCATATGGGAAAATAATAGACAAGGTTCTAGAGTTATTAGTTGCATGTCAATTCCCCGAGTCGAGCTAGAACGAACAAAGAAGGACAAACACGAGTTAATGTCGTGGCAGAGCGGAATACATCCCAGATCTGATCAAAGTAAGCATGATGTGCCAGGGTTACCCAGGGGGCTGTTCTCACCCTGATATTGTTATTATGAGTGATGTACGCATCGCTGGGATTGATAGACATCTTGCTGATAAGCCACCGATCAAAACCATCGGGCCCTCCCAAGGCGATGTCAAATCTTTGGCGAGCCGTTGCAAGAGGTACCCAAGCATCGGAATGATACGCCGGATCCGTAAGTGATGTTATGTTGGCGTTCGAATTAGTAGTAATTGGTCTCAGGTTTGGCTGGATGAATGTCTTGTTAGCTGTGGTGATGCATTCCGGAGCGGAAATGTGAATGGCTGGGTGGCGTAACGCAATGTCAAGCAGGGTTCTTGCCCCAACAGTCAAATCAAGGTGAGTGTGAAGCAGGGCTCCTTTGGGCATCTGTAGAGATGCTAAAGGGTTTAGTGCACCGAGTGGGC
Source organism: Boletus rubescentipes (assembly GCA_038092775.1). NCBI lineage: Eukaryota > Fungi > Basidiomycota > Agaricomycetes > Boletales > Boletaceae > Boletus > Boletus rubescentipes. The sequence goes on from JBBPRA010000088.1 coordinate 13,149, forward strand.
TGATTGGGGTGGATAAACCTTGGAAATGATCCGAAAGAGCTTCGTTTTCTGAATGATGCTCTTGCCTGATATCGCATCAGTCCACGAACATAGCTGGTGTGGTATACAAACCAGTGAGGAATTCCATTCCAGGAAACGGATGCGGGACCTCGTCTTGCTGCATGCTCCACACAGATTCGGCATCGTCTGCGCGGACACGGCGGACGATTTGGTCCGCTTGGCTCTCCAAGATAGTACTTTGTCGAATATGGTCCAGACGAAGGGCTCTGTCAGCCTTGATCAACGCATCTCGCTCCGCCTGATAGTCTTGGAAGGAGGACATGATACCCATCTGCACGTGACTTGTTCAGCGGGGAAATTGAACGCACGTACTAATAGTCGCCAGCCAACATGTCCTCGGAAGATGAAATGAGTGAGGACGTTCTCTTCTTTACCGAGCGCGAGATGTTCATCTAAAACAGCACCCTCGCAGATAATTGGGAGCAACGCCCGGATGTGCGTCCATCTAGTAATGCCACCAAACCCCGCAGGAAAACAAAAGCCAGCTCACCGGGACCGAGCAATGTACCCCAAGGGAAGCCCTCCTCAAAACACGTACCAGCCAGCCAGCTTGACTCCGATGGTGACAATGACGTCGTGGTAGATGCAAAGCCCACTCCAAACGTGTCCAAACCGCGTTCCAAAGCAACTAGCCAAAAGGATCAGAAAGGCCAAGAAAAGACAACAAGTTCGAAATCAACTAAAAAACTCCCAGCTCCCGACGACACAATGGAAATGGATGTCCAGCCAACTATGACCTCTCACCTCACAACAGCAAGAACGAGCAACCTTGACTCTTCGTCTGAGCTGAAAGGCCGAAAGGAGTTGGACCGGTGGAGACAGAAAGCAAAAGATGTACTTTTCTCCATTCATACCTTTGTCGTTTGGAGCCTAATGACATAGATTACAGCTCGAGTCTCAACGCGACGCGTTATCGAAGCAGTTAGAAGAGCTTTTCCAAATACGCAAGACCGAACCAGAGCAAGTCCTCGAACAACTACAACTACAATATGATGAACGTGCTAAAAGTATGTTGGGACCTGATAGTTCGTTGTATCTAATGACCGGTCGTAGCACAGGACGCTCTCATCAAGGAGCTTACTTCCCAGTTGGCGCAGGTTGAGCCACTGTCTCGAACGGGTCAGGCAGTCGCACTTCATTTTCTAACAAGAGAAGCAGCAGACGAGGAAAAACGTGTGGTCGAGCAAAACATATCACGCCTTCAAGATGCCATCAAGGTAAAGGACGGCATGATCGATGAAAAAACGAAACGTGTCGCAGAACTAGAACAATTAGGTTAGCGCACTACCGTTCTTGTTTGATCCAATACTCACTCGAGATACGATAGTCCAGGACGCCATTCGTGAGCGTGACGCCGAAATCGAGAGATCAAAGGAACTGCTTGCACGTGCTGCACCCAAGGGTACTCCCAACTCGCGTTCGCACTCCAAGCGACCTTTCGGCATGGATGACCCAAAGATGACCGAAGTGATCAAGTTCTACGAAGATATGTCTAACCTTTTGGTCACGAATGTCAAATTTGAACATGCACCCGACTCGGAAGAGACTGAAGTCATATTCCACTGCATATACACATACTACGAAATGACACGTCGAGCCGACGACATTGAAGGAGAACGCATTGGTGAAAAAAGTTGGTTTCTTAAGTGCTCTGTGCTGGGTTGCTGCTCATTAACGTGACCTGATAGGTATCGTCTTCACCATGCGTATATTCGATGGTTACGGGGGTCCAAATGGTGAGCCCGCATCCGAAGATGACTTTATACATCGTCGGATCAAATACACGCCCTTGCATCTCGACAAGGAACCGGACGCCTTTGTCAAGGGGCTGGAATACATTGGCGACTCGTTCACCTTTCCTTGCGCGCAACAGGGGCTGTTCCTCAACTCGCTTCGCGAAAAGATAAGGGACGCCACCAAGGATGCATCTGAATCAGGGTCTGATATCGAAGCAATGGAAGTTGGGGATGGTGACCCGCAACCGTAACATACATTGTCAACGCTAATTTTGTATACTACCCCCACTATGTATTGACTAGCGTGGTCAAGTTTACAATACGGAACTTTGAACAACCATTCTCGTCGCAGCCTTGTCCCAAACCTCGATGGCATTTTGGTCCCCAGAATTGAGCGCATTTTTCATACACAGCTCTGCATATCCAGCTTCACACTCCAAACTTCCGAGGTTGGCTCCAGCATCCACAAGGACATCTACAATATCCTTGTGCCCCTGGCGAGCCGCCTACGGTAAGTCGAGTGTAATCAGCAGAATGGAAAGCTACAACGAGGAATGCACTGACATAGTACAACGCAGTGTGACCAAGAGCGTCTCTGAGATGTACGAGTGCGCCAGATTTTAGCAACCAAGTGATACTGGCGACATGTCCGTGAAGCGCTGCCACGTGCAGAGGAGAACGACCAGAGCCAGCTTCAAGGCAATTCACAACACCTCCTGGAATGGAGGCCGATGGTATATCTTCCGCCCCCCATGTAGCCGCTATAACCATGCAAAATTCTAAGCTCTCTACGTCATCGCGGGCTGCAGCAAGGTGCATGAGCAATGGAAGAAGAGCTGCTTCACTCGATGAAGTCTCGCTAGCAGTGCCAGACCACGACGCAGCAGCATCTTGAGCATCGTCTCCCAGGGATGGAGAGAAAGTAATCCTTGGTATTTGGCGTGCCGAACTTGAATTGGAAAGTCGTACAAATTGTGTTAAAAGGCCCTGAATGCTTGGTAGGTCAGGCGCAGCTGTCGGCGGCCGGGTGGGCGGCGGGAGTGTAGGTCGGGTGAGTTCACCACGTAGTGGCATGCCGATTAGTTCCCTAACTTGATTGATACTGAGTTCGGGCTTGGATAGGAGGTAAGCAAGTTTTGCAAGAGCACACTATTTATCAAACTTTTAGCTTTGCAATATACGCGCAGTTTGGCGGTCGTGTTACCTCTGGCGTCATATCCCCACCCGGAACAACGCCGACCTTCTGGAGAGTTCTGCCAGTCTCATATGCGTCAGAGACGGAACCCTTCAAACACTGCGTTATCGCAACAATGACGATTCCCGAGTCGCATGCTTGTTTGAGAGCCGACATTAGCTCAGACCGCTGTGGTGCATTCCCAGAGCCAAAGGTCTCGAGTACGATGCCGCGTGTTGGCGGAGCTAGGAATGCGTGAAGAGTGGCGTTACTCATTCCGGGAAACAAGCGAAGGGTCGCTGCTATGTGATGAGGGATGAAAACTAGAAAGCTGATTTCGCCACTTGCCAACGTGAGGGCACATTTCTGCAAACACAGATAACAATCAGTGAGGCTCATGGTAAATGATAATTGAGCAACTTTTATAAGCTCTGAAGCGGCGCAAGTTCGTTTGCCTCAATACCTCATTCCAGTTCACTACGATATCGATTCCAACTATTGGAAGGTATGGAAGATTAGTGAGGAGCATAGCACCATGAAATACAGAAGAGACCATTGACTAGTGGAGCAAAGTTCGGACTGTGAAAGGCATTCAGATCGTAGGCAGATATTTTCGAGACTCGATTCCCGCGATAGAGGATGTGGTTGAAGTATAGGCTACATTCTAGAAACAATAAATACACGCTCGTGGCGCAGACAATGAAGGAGCACCTGGTATAATATAATGTCCTGCAATAGTTAATGCCCCGAGAAGGTTATCTACAGCATCGTTTCGGAGCTGGGATAGGGGTATTTGCGCGCCAGTTAGAATCTGTGACGAACAACGAGGACCTTTGTGAGATTTGTCATGAAAATGGAAAAAAACCGACCACAGTTTTTCCAAGATCTTCGAGCAAGAAGCTCAGCGCGCTAGATGAGTAAGACATGGTATCCGTTCCATGAAGGACCACGAACGCGTCGAAGTCCATGTAGTTGAGTTCTATCTCTGTCGCTATACGGATCCAGTCTGTGGAAGGTTAGAAGAGAGTCGTGTATCGCGTGAACGAAGGCGACATGCACCGTTTATCTCGAAGTTGCTGCTGTCCAGTAAAGGATTCCACTGACATCCTTGTTTGCCATTACGTTGTCTCGTCGACCCTATCACATACCTCGAGAATAGCATATCGGATACGCTTCCCACCAGGTGCAACACTTCTGGGAGTAACCAAGCTAGGGAGCCTTGCTTGATAAATATCGTCTGAGATCCTTTCGCATTGAATGGTATCTATGGGCATGTTGCTCGCGTCGGGAGCAAGTTTCCGTACTCTCCCGATAGGTCGCGAAGACTTCACCCACAAGGTGGGGTGAGAGGCACTGGGAATAGGAGGAAGATGTGTCTCTGTGGCGGATGGGCTGGATCTCCCACTAGTTGACCACTCCCTGTAGCCTTTGACAGAGGCTGCATTTGAGAAGAGGGAGTCTTGGAAAGGATCGTGAAACCGCTTCTGACTCGCGAGCGTGTCTGTGAGGAAGAAAGGTTCGGGAACATAACCCTGGGCGCCGACGAGCATGCCAATCGTTCCACCGGTGTATATGACGAGCACCCTGGCCTCGTCCGAGGGCTGTGAGGGTTCCATGACAAGATGCGTTCAAACTCCGATGAGCCATAACTCGACTGCAACCATGCAAGCGATCAGGTCCGTCTTTGAGTCCAAAAAGGCCAATGTACTATATCTGATCTTTGGGGATATGGAACGCTACTAACCAACGCGACAGGGAACTTGTGCTCTGGTGACCTTTGTCACCGCAGGGTATCCGAGATCAACCGATACCGTCCCCATATGTTTGGCTATGCAAAGGGGTGGAGTAGACATCATCGAACTAGGCGTTCCTTTCTCAGACCCAATCGCCGATGGCCCTGCCATTCAAGAAACCAACACGGTTTGTCCGATTCCCTCTTCCTTGTCCGCTTTCTGTATTCAAGTGTGCCAGATTGCGGTTCACAATGCAATCGACTACGCGACTGTACTTGGTCAAGTCAGAGAGGCACGCCAACAGGGTCTTACTATTCCAGTATTGCTCATGGGTTAGTACTTCCTACCTCAAAATTTCCTGTCACTCAATCCTGTCACCTCAAGGTTACTACAATCCCATAATCGCTTATGGGGAAGAAAAGGCTATTCAGGACGCGAGAGAGGCTGGCGCCAATGGATTTATTATGGTAGACCTTCCACCTGAAGAAGCCGTCAACTTTAGAGACAAGTGCCAGAGAGCCGAGTATGTCATCCACAATCAGTCATCCCAGCCCCGCACTTGAACGATAATGGCGATTTGTAGCATGTCCTATGTCCCGCTTATAGCTCCTTCAACATCCTTGAACCGTATTAAATTTCTTACGTCCATTGCTGACTCTTTCATTTACGTAGTCTCCAGGGTACGTATTATTTACATTTCATCGCGTCATTGACTCCGAATCATTGACAGATGGGTACTACTGGTTCGTCCGTGCAAGGTAGGATCAATAGCGAGCTCCCCGATATTGTCGCCCGCGTCCGAGACTACACCTCTATTCCTATCGCGGTTGGCTTTGGAGTGGCTACGCGGGCTCACTTTGAATACGTTCAGAACGCTGGCGCCGATGGCGTAGTCATCGGAAGTCGTTTGGTCACTATCATCAAGGAAGCATCTTTGGATGTCATTCCACAGGCAGTGGAATCGCTCTGCCGTGAATTCAGTCAGGGCGGGCCTTCTCCGCCGGTAAAGTCCCTGCCGGCCCCATCGGCACCTGCTCCTCCCAGTTCGGGCAAGATAACCTCTCAAATTCCAACTTCTCTGCCTGCCAGGTTCGGGCAGTTTGGCGGCCAATTCGTTCCGGAAGCATTGTTTGATTGCTTGCTTGAACTCGAGGAAGCACACCAATCAGCTCTCAGCGATCCCGAATTCTGGAAGGAGTTTGAAGGCCACTATGGTTATATGAACCGTCCTTCAAAGTTGTATTTTGCAGAGTCCCTCACCAAGCATGCTGGTGGCGCTCAAATCTGGCTGAAGCGAGAAGATCTGTACGCACCCTCTTAGCTGTCCGTCTCTCCTAGCTGATAGTTTTAATAGCAACCATACCGGTTCGCATAAGATCAACAATGCTATTGGCCAGGCAAGTGGTCCGCTCTAGATGATCATGCTTATGTAAACTTCACAATGCACAGATCCTTCTCGCCAAACGTTTGGGCAAGAAGCGAATCATTGCAGAGACTGGTGCCGGACAACATGGTGTTGCAACCGCGACTGTGTGCGCCAGATTCGGATTGGAGTGTGTCGTGTACATGGGTGCCGAGGACGTAAGACGTCAGGCACTGAATGTCTTCCGGATGAAAATGCTCGGTGCGACGGTACGTTACTGGTCCCTTGACCTTGCTTGGTTCCCAACTGTTCCTTTTAAGGTCGTTCCAGTCGAGTCGGGATCTCGGACTCTCAAAGACGCAGTTAACGAAGCATTGCGCGACTGGGTCACCAACCTATCTAACACACATTATCTCGTCGGATCATGCATTGGACCACACCCTTTCCCTACCATCGTTCGCGATTTCCAAAAAGTGATAGGGAGAGAAATCAAGTCGCAACTTGACGAAATCAAAGGAAAACTCCCCGATATCATCGTCGCATGTGTCGGTGGCGGTAGCAATGCGATCGGCGCATTCTATGAATTTATACCAGACAAGGATGTCCAATTGGTTGGTGTGGAAGCTGGTGGCGAAGGTTCGCTTTCCGATGTTTTGGTGCACCGTGAACTGACAACAGGTGGCAGGTCTCGATGGTGATCGGCACAGTGCCACGCTTTCCAAAGGAACACCTGGCGTGCTTCATGGCGTGCGGACGTATATCCTACAGTCTGACGTTGGTCAGATAATCGAGACACACTCCGTCAGTGCGGGCCTGGATTACCCCGGAGTTGGACCGGAGCATGCTTGGCTGATGGAATCTGGTCGTGCAGAGTACGTGGTTGCGACAGACGAAGAAGCATTGAGAGGCTTCCGCCTCATTACGCAACTTGAAGGAATTATTCCCGGTTAGTCGACGTCCCATGTCATTGAATGATCGCTCAAGGGAAGTTAAGCATTGGAGTCATCACACGCCATCTGGGAAGGGGTTCGCCGGGCGAAGATGCTCACTAAAGAGACGGATTTAGTTATAGTGAGATGATTTTGAATCGCTGTGGTGGTCAAGCTAACTTTTCCTTGCAGTGTCTATCTGGGAGGGGTGATAAGGATGTTGAACAGATTTCTGAGTTACTTCCTGGAAAGTGGGCGGATAAGCTGGACTGGCATATTTGAACGAACGATTCCGAGTAGGCTGAGGAAATCTAGAATGAATCCTTGTAGTACTAGTTGTAGTTACTCTTTTTGGAAAGTTAGGGGACTAGCACCGTTCACCGATATGACTCGGGCAGATCTAGGTCTTCTTCTCCCCATCAGAGCTCAACTTTCTGGACAATGGCCACAGAACCTTCAGCCGCAGCAGGCCAAAGAGCCGTCGAAAATCTTGCAGCTAAGCTTCGGAGACAGTCAGTAGAGTTTTTCTGTTCCAGATCCCCAACTTCACCTCTTTGTTTCATAGCCAGGTTGTCGGGTCCCGAGAAACGGCACTAGAAACCGTCCTTGTCCTCCGTCAGGTTGTTTCCAAGGCTCGTTTCTCCAACATCGATCAGCTGGTTGAAATAATTCGCTCCGTTGGGCGAAAATTAGTGGATGCCCAGCCGAAAGGTATGAGTGAAACCTCACCGTGCATACATCGGATTTGACCATGATGTCCGCTGTCAGAGTACACGGTAGGAAATACTGTTCGCAAGGTGTTGCATCACATCCGGGAAGAGTATCATACGGCATCCCAAGGGGCCACAGCCCCGCCGACCGCGAAACCTACTTTTTCCATCGCCAAGTTCGTTTCTCAAGGTCAGCCCCGCAAGCAAGCTACCCCTCAGAAGACTTCCCATGAGGCGCGAGGTACCTTGAAGGAAAACAACCCCGACGACCCTGATGCGTTCGCTCGAACACTAAAGCCTGTGCTCATGGAGGCTATACAAGATGTCTTTGACGAACTTGAAACAGTTTACGATAATATATCTAAGAATGCAAAAGATCATATACACTCTGAGTATGTTATCTCTCTGTCGTCCTCTTGTCTCGAGTCGGGCTTAAATAGCATGTCTCCAGTGAGATCATTCTCACAATAGGGAAGTCAAATACAGTAGCCGCATTCCTGAAATCAGCTGCTCCTTATCGGAAATACACTGTCATTGTCGCAGAGACCGCTCCATCGTTAGTGCTTCCTCTGTTTTATTCCAATGCGAATTCCAACTCGTCTGGTTGACAGATACAGCGGCCACGAGATGGCCGAATCACTCTCGTCGGCAGGCATATCCACAGTCCTCGTTCCTGATTCTTCAATATATGCCCTCATGTCGCGAATAAACAAAGTCATACTTGGCGCGCATGCTATTCTTGCCAATGGCGGGATGTTCGCTATTACGGGGTCGCTTCTGGCCGCTACAGCTGCTCGCGCACACAGCACGCCGGTCGTCGTTTGTGCAGGACAATTCAAGCTTACCCCTCAATGGAATTTATACCATGAATACGGTGCTCTTGATTTCGGAGATCCTAGTAGTGTCCTTGGGTTTGAAGAGGGCGACCTGGTAGATAAAGTGGACGTCATGAACCCTTTCTATGATTATGTACGACCAGAGATGATCGATGCATATGTTACGAATGAGTGAGTCTCTTGCGCATCCTGTCTCTACTTCGAGATCAACCATTTCCATCTCCAGTGGCGATCATCCACCATCATCAGTTTACCGACTCATCAAGGAGGCTTATGACGATGAGGACTATGAGCTTTAGCAATGTTGCGGAGCGTGAGCGTCTGGTACTGGTCAATCTTTGTACGACTACTTTGCTTTGGTGCTCAGAATGTCGAAAAAGGCTTCCTGTGGCAGATCCACACTGCCAATCCGCTTCATACGACGTTTACTCTCCTTTTGGTTCTCGAGATGTTTCATCTTGCGTTCGTAATGACCTGTAGAACAATAGTTTAGTGAGGCAATCAGTCCTCGACGAAATAATGCACACCTCCATACAAACCCGCTGTGACGTCAGCGCGTAACGCTTTCAGTGTTTCACGAGCGATGATCTTTTTCCCAATAGCTGCCTGAATTGGCACCTCAAACAACTGACGGGGAATAACCTTGTCTAGATGTAATCAACGTCACAGTGGACTAAACAGAAATCGCAATGACCACTCACGCAACTTCTTGACCCACGTCCTTCCGACATCTTGTTGTGCAGATCGATGCACAATCAATGCGAGGGCATCCACTGGTTTTCCATTCAGGAGAAAAACCATCTGGCTCGAACTCAATCAAACTGAGGTCATAACATCCGGTGCATATCCTCACCTTGGATAAATCGCTCCGTCTATACCCGGCATCCTCGTAGCTGTGCGTCGTCAGTTCATGCCGGTCCAGAAATGACAAATGTAGGCAGTACACACTCAAAACTTGCATATCCCGAACTCTTGCTCTTGAGTTTGTCGAAGAAGTCAGTAACAATCTCACTCAAGGGGACGGTACATGTCAAGATGATGCGAGCGGATTTAGTCACCCCGGCATCTAAATAACGATGATCCAAGTCTTCCGCACGGTGTGCAAAGCATAACTCCATCATCTCGCCAAGGTAATCTGAGAAACGTCCAGCAATGACAAAAACAAGGACGAATTCAGCAAACCTTCGGGAACAATGATCGTTGCCTTAACCACTGGTTCTTGGACCTCTCTGACACCTGACGAAGAGTCTGAAAGATCTGGAAACTCTGTGGGATTACTGACAATGACTGTCTTGTCTTTGTAAACGACTGTCAAATCATCATTAGCTGCTGTACTAAGGTGGAAGTGGTAGTTCACCTTTGTAAGGTACGGTAGGAGCGGTAACGATGATGTTTGCGTCGTACTCATCCTCCAGACGCTGGCGGAAGACGTCCATGTGCAAAGTCCCGAGAAACCCGAGACGACAACCTTGCCCCAATGCGGAGGAAGACTCACGCTGGACCGAGACACTTCGGTCAGTAAGCGTTAGCTGGACATACGCTTCTTGAGAGATGGGACGAAAGGTGCAATAGACAGTTACGCACACGTTTGACAGATTCTTCGAGTTTGAGAAAGTCGTTTGTGTCCACAGGAAAAATACCAGCATAAACCTAAACAATTTGAAAAATCGAATCGCAGGAAGTCAGGTGTGCTTACCATGGCTTTCGCAGGTCGAAAACCTGGCATTGGATCCACTGGTGCGCCAACGCGGTAAAGAGTATCTCCAACATGAGCTAGATGATCACCTGAATGAGTATTCCAGCAAATGAAAGGTAGGTGCACAGACCTTCCGACGATTCTTTCATGTTGCAAGCTATATAACCGACTTGCCCAGGTCGTAGACTCGCAGTAGGAAGCTCTTCCGGGTACATGACACCAACTTCCTGTACTTCATACTTCTTTCGGGTGTGACAAGACGCAATTTTATCACCTGTCAGCAATAAAACGAAAATTAAAAGATAATGATAAGTTTTCGAACCTGTGTGAACATGCATGTACCTTTACGAATCACCCCATTGCGAAGGCTTACGAGTGATATGACGCCTCGATATCGATCATAGCTAACATAGGTTAATGTTGGTAATAGAAGCACCGGTCAAATACTCACTGAGAGTCAAATAACAAAGCTTTTAGAGGCTTATCCGCAGATGCGGATGGAGGAGGTATTCGTTCAACGATGGCTCTAAGCACAGCCCCCACACCTTGACCGGTTTTAGCTGAAATCTGCAATACATCAGCGGGATCTACACCGAAAGTGGACTGCAATTGTAAAGCAACGCGTTCGGGTTGCGATGCAGGCATGTCTATCTGCGCCGATATCAGTTGAAGAACCCGGGCGATTAATGGGGCTCGAAGATGCAAACCTTGTTAAGAACAGGGATAATTGTCAGGCCACTCTCCTTGGCGATGTGAAATACGGAGATGGATTGCGCTTGGACACCTTGTGTGGCGTCTACCAGCAAAAGCGCGCCTTGGGAAGCTGCCAGAGAACGGGAAACTTCCCATGAGAAGTCAACGTGTCCCTGGGATGAGATCAGTGAAAGTCCCAGATACCCCACATAGAAAGCTTACGGGGGTGTCGATGAGATTGAGAAGATATTTTTGTGTATTGAGGGCATACACCATACTAATGGAGAGCTGTGAGACAATTCCCCTGCCACGCGAGAGAAGTATTTACCTCGCCGTCTGAGCCTTGACTGTGGTTGCTGCGTGAGTGAACTTGGTTTCTCATTGTGCTTCCAAGTATCTCACCGGTAATTCCACGCTCTCGCTCGACCTTGAGTTTATCTAGGACTTGCTGGTTGGAACCAAATGTTTTCTTTGGGATAGTGCCTGTAAGCTAAGTGTGTGTTGGTGGAATGAGATGTGGGGAGCTGCGCGCGATGGCACCTCTAGGAGTCTAGGCGGAAAGGTAAGGTCAGCAAGTCCATGACAGGACGAAGGTGACTGACCGATCGGCCAAGGTGGATTTACCATGGTCTAGAGTAAGTGAGTATACACAACTGGACGGATAAGAAAGAAAAATACCAATGTGGGCAATGATGGAAAAGTTCCTGCAAGAACGCGTCGTTGGTCGTCTCGGAATGATTCTGCGAGGAGAAATAGACATGCCTTATAACGTCGCACGGAAACAAGGCGGTATCAACGGCCTTTTGCACGGATGAAAAGTAGCGAGAGTGCGGTAAGACGACATTGCGCCATACTGGAAGCATCCCAAGCACGAACAGTCGAATTGACTACTACTTTGAACTAATAAATATACCATTGCTTAGTCAGCTAGGGTAAGCTGTCGACGACCATGTCTCTTCAAGAGGCATCCGAGGCGCGCAAGGCACGGCTGGTTGCACTCAGAAACAGAAAGGAAGGACATGCAGAGGCTAACAACAGGTGCGCTAGACACCGCGTACGACGGGCATTCGCTGACACGTGCTGTGCAGCGGATCTGTGCTACTGAACCGAAACTTTGACCCCGAGACGCGGACGTTGAAGAAGCACACGCAAAATGAAAGACTGACCCAAGACACCATTGAAAAGGACGTCGAGGGCATGGCGGATAAAATTATTGCAGAGGACGAGCAACGCAGAGCACAGGAACTTGTGGGTAGTGATACAGGCCTGCGCGGTGCACAACTGAGCGCTTGCAGGACGTGTTCAACATTGCACCGAAACGGCCGAACTGGGATCTCAAGAGGGAAACAGAGAAGAAGCTTGCGAGGCTGGAGAGAAAGACACAGGAGGCAATCCACACACTGATCAGTGAGTGGGTGCCACGACATAGGGACACTATGGTGATGAGACGGGTGAACAGGACAGCGACTGGCGGCACAAAAGGGACAGTCGGAAGACGTGATGGGGGCGATGAACGCACAGGAGCGGGCGTTTGGCGCGGAAGAAGAGGAGGAGGAGGAGTAGCACTATATATACTGTATTTGGCACGGGGGCGAGTATTAAAAGCGCTGCGACAGCTCAGCATCATACCCTTATGATGGCCTCTGACACCGATCCTACTCTACGTCGAGTCCCGTCCCTCGTTTCTTATTGCCAGCGCGGTGAGCATCGCTTTGCCCACTCCCCCCCTCGTCACACTCCTCATTCCTTCCAGTCCTCTCAGCCCATGCAGACGGTATGTCCTTCCCTTTCTCCTCCTCCTCTTCTCTTCATCATCCCAGCAGCCATAGCATGTCTTGGTGATGATGTGCGGTACGATGTCGTTAAACCAGTGCTCGAGTGCTGCTCTGCAGATACCCTCCTCCGCTTGGAGCAATCCTCGCCGGTCAGTCCATCTCCCATTCATCACAACCTTCTCTCATCCTCGATCCAGTACCTTGAACAGGACACCTCAGGCATGTCGGCCATGCGCTTGCCTTCGCCTCTGACTCTGTATCACAGATCTCTGGGAACGTCTTTGCTTCAAGTCCTATCCCTTACTTGCCGAACAGCTTGCACGCGATGTCGACCAACAACCCGAATCCTGGCGCGATCAATATTTTGTATGTCCCTCTCCCCTATAGGCCGCGGACGCTGTTTCACATATCTCCACAGCTTCTTCGCGAGGCCGAGGCACATCGCCTCGAAGAGGTCGCATTACGACTCAGAAATCAGCGTATGGAGGCCGCAGAACGCAAGAGGGAACGAGAGGTCAAATTGACCGACAAATTACCTCCCGCTAAGCGTGCACGCGCATGTAAGCGCTACCTTGTTCTGGTTTTGCACGACTGACACCTTGAATCAAGGGGGAGCGTCTAACCAGCCAAAGTCTCTGTTCCAGAAAACGAAGAACGAAGCGACTAAACTCCGAAGGTCTCTGTTCACACCTCGGTTACCCCCCCAAATACCCCACGGCAAAGTTCATCGCCCCGCCTCTGCAAGCCCACTCGTGGATCCATCGACGAAACCCGTCAGTAGTCAGATCAATGTCAAAACTGTCTCCATCAATCGCCCCTCGGCTTCTACGTCGCAAATGACGCCTCGTCCTGTTCAGTCCAGGAACACGACAGTCCGTGTTTCTCAGGACCTTCCTTCGCCACCACGATTTTCAGCGCCTGCTCATCCCCCATCACAAGCTACTGAACCTCGTCCTTCCAAGCCACTGATACAAAAGAAGGATCCCATGGCATCGTTATTCATGCCAAAGCATCGGGCTCTCTCACAACTCCCCTCTCAAGCGGGAGATAATAACCGCAGCGTGCCTGCCCGCTGACACGACCACCACGTGTGATGTCGTCATTGAACATGTTTAAACATACCACGGTACTGAGTACCGCAGTGTTGTAATGAGCATCTATCGTCACTAAGTAAGCGTTAGCCCTTGTTCTAGTATCAATGTAACACCGTAGATTTATGCATCTCTAGCTAGTATCCCCCCCCCCCCCATTTCTTCGTATTGCGATGACTGTTGAGAGGCAAAGAGACTTCTGAGTCGTTACATACAGAGTATAAGTGTTGTTTAACCTACAGTTGTCAACTGACATTCCAAGTGTTGTGCAGGCCAACAGTGTCATCTGCCCCGTTCGCCACCACATCCGAACCTCTCCCACGTCGGTCATTCAAGTCACTCGTGCCCTTGACTTCCACAGCTTCGAGGCCAGTCGGAACCGTCCTATTCTTGACATGGTCGGCTCTCAGGGACTCAATGTAGGCCAAGTATCTTTCATCAACACCCCCTGTAACATACTCGCCCGTGAAGACCGAACAGTCAAACGTTTTAATTGATGGATTAAATTGGCGGACAGAAGCAATCAAGTCCGGGAGCTTCTGAAAGACGACAAGGTCCGCGCCAATGGCCTCGGCAATTTCCTCGGTCGTCCTACCGTATGCGACGAGTTCTGAGCGCGAGGGCATGTCGATGCCATATACGTTGGAATACCTACACAGCAGATCAAAAGGCGGAGAATTGGAAACAAGTGAGAAGACCTACCGTATGGGTGGAGCACAACTTGCAACGATGACTTTCTTCGCGCCAACGTCTTTGGCCATCTGGATAATCTCCTTGGAGGTTGTGCCTCGCACGATTGAATCTACAAGAGGCATGTTATCATTGCAGAGTATGATTCACGAGATAGTGAGATGTACCATCAACTAGCAAGACATTTTTGTCAGCGAACTCAAGAGCCATAGCGTTTAACTTTTTCCTCACACTCTTCCTCCTGGGTATCGCGTCAGTATGGACAATTCGGCGAAAGACTAGGGACGTGCCTCATTTGTTGTCCTGGCATGATGAAAGTTCTACCAATATACCGGTTTTTGATGAATCCTTCCCGGTAAGGCAGTTGAAGCTTCTGAGCCAAGTTCAAAGCAGCGACACGCGACGTATCAGGTACCTAACATTAACGATCAAATGTCAAATCAAATTGCTCGAAGAGACAAGATAGCGAACTGACCGGAATGACGACGTCTACGGTGATGTTCTTCTCTAACAAAACCTTGTTCACCTCTTCAGCGAGCGCATCACCCATGGCCATCCGGCTTCGATAGACGCTCACGCCATCCAATACAGAATCGGGTCGGGCAAAATAAACGAATTCAAAGATGTCAGGTGCAAAAGTTACTGGCTCAGCAACAACGCGTCTTGATACCGCTGAGCGAGTGATAATGACAGCTTCGGCTGTAAGGGGATTAGCATCTTGAGACAGCAGCAGGGACTCCTAGATGTACCAGGTTTGAGATCCTGCCAGTCACTAAAACCACCGGCATCAGCCACGATGCTCTCGCTTGCGAATAGCCAATCCTTTCCGGTAGCGGCTTTCCGAGATGCCATCCCAACAGGTCGGATCCCATTCGGGTCCCTGAAGGCTATTATCCCAAATCCTGCGATCATCGAAACACAAGCGTAAGCTCCCCTGCACTGCTTCATCAACCCCCCGATGGCGGTGAAAATATCCTCTTCATTTATACGAAACTTTCCGGTTTGTTGAAGGTTGTCCGCAAAGATATTCAAGAGTAGTTCGGAATCAGACGAAGTGTTGATATGTCGATGTGCTGTAGCATCCATGTATTGCAATAGAGTTGCACTGTCGATAAGATTTCCATTCTGCAGAATAAGCGCTGGGTAAAAATGCGTCTCCGGCGATCATTGTAAAACATACATGTGCAAGGACGATACCGTATGGTGAATTAACGTAGAAGGGTTGAGCTTCGGCGTGGTTGGAACTGCCAGCCGTTGGGTATCGAACTTGAAATGATTTTGAAGATTAGATGTGAACCATGGTTTATCGGAGAGCCTCACCATGCCCAACACCCATACCGCCAATCAATTTTCCAGAAGCCTTGTCATCGAATACATCCCGGACCATTCCGTTCGCTTTGCATTGGTACAGACGGCCTTTTGGACCACAGGTGACGATGCCACATGCATCCTGACCGCGGTGTTGTAACAAAGAAAGACCCTCGCAAATCTCGGCAGCCGCATCGATGGTGGGATCGTGCAAGAGTAAACCTAATATGCCACACACTACGAGATGATCAATTTGTGGAGTTGATTAGTTGGAATGAAACGCACTGATGACTGTGTAGATGATGATGTGGACTCGGAAGGGAGAGGTCTATGGATGTGCATCACAAAAATGGCGGAAAGAAAACAGCCATATACATGTGTGTCAGACAAAACATACGTCCCGGCTGCGCTCGGACGTCAAAATATATAGGAACTACGGATAGATGTCGGGGACGGTCGGCGCAGTCGAGGATGGACGGTACGTACAGAATGTTTGACGGTCGGAATACCATATACATATAATATTGGGTGCGACCAATACATTTCGAAGTACTCTGATACCTCCGATCTGATTCGCCAGAGCAAACACTAATAATTGGGGACTCGATAAAGAATCGAAAAAGCAGACTGACAGCGACCAATAACCAGGCAAGCGGCGCAGGTGACAGCACGGACTTGAATGATGCGAACCGGGCACGACCGGATGATCATATACATATGTTCAATGCATCACATTTCAATCAACCAACTATATTCATTGTAATAGAGCGCGGTTGAACGCGAGTCGTATTCTTCAATACTACGATAAAGGATATATGGGTTATATGAATGTCGTTGGCATGCAGTAGATGATGGGCTGCTGCCCGGGTAGTAGGTCGTCGACGTGCTGGCCTCCCAGGGCTCATGCTACAGGATAGCAAACAGGCAGAAAAGTGTGTGGTCTACAGGGGTGATGTTGCAAGAATGAGCGGAAGGATGAACTTCCGATGCCATGAGAGATAGATACAAGGTGCCAGGGCACGAATGATGAAAGCCGATCAGAAGGCGAGCTTTTTGGGCTTCTCCCAGGTGTAGTCCGGGTTGCCAAAATGACCGTACGACGCAGTACGCAGGTATACAGGCTTCTGGAGTTCCAGCTCGCGGACTGCATGATACATTAAAGACAGAACAGCTAGGGGAGACATCAGACTAACCCATGACACCAGGTCGGAGGTCCCAGTTCTTGCGGA
Organism: Boletus rubescentipes; assembly: GCA_038092775.1. Lineage (NCBI taxonomy): Eukaryota > Fungi > Basidiomycota > Agaricomycetes > Boletales > Boletaceae > Boletus > Boletus rubescentipes. Next base: position 30,172 of record JBBPRA010000088.1, read on the forward strand.
TAATTGCAACCAGCTCTTCATTCGACTTCTTGCCAGTGCCATAAGTGTCAACATAGATAGACAGGGGCTCGGCGACACCAATAGCGTATGAGAGTTGTACAAGAGCACGGCGGGCAAGACCAGCAGCAACAAGGGACTTGGCTAAAACGGTCATCAGCATGGTGTTCATTGAAAGCGGAAAGTCCTGTACCAATCCAGCGGGCCGTGTAAGCGGCCGAGCGGTCGACCTTGGAAAAGTCCTTGCCAGAGAAGGCGCCTCCACCGTGAGCTCCCCAACCGCCATACGTGTCAACAATGATTTTTCGGCCAGTCAAACCAGCATCACCCTGAGGACCACCAATAACAAAGCGACCCGAAGGTTGAATCTAATGGTATTGTAAATACAATATTCACATAAGTGAGGAAAGGCGCGTACGTGGTAGATGGTGTTGTTGTCGAGGAGGTTGGCGGGAATCACCCCCTTGACGACTTTTTCCAAAATTTCCTTCCGAAGGTCCTCCGTTGAAATCTCCTCGGCATGTTGTGTCGAGATGACAACGGTGTCAACTCGAAGAGGGATCATGGCACCACCATCGTTCTTGTATTCGATGGTAACTTGAGTCTTGGAGTCAGGTCGCAGCCAGGACAATTTTCCAGAGCGACGAGCAGCGGCCATTGCCGCATTGAGCTTGTGGGCAAGCACGATCGTCAAGGGCATGTATTCTTCAGTTTCATCGGTGGCATAGCCGAACATGATGCCCTGGTCACCAGCACCATGCTCCTCCAGAGAGCCGTGATCAAGACCCTGGGCAATGTCAGGCGACTGCTGTTCGATTGCCACGAGAATATTGCACGTCTTGTAATCAAAGCCTTTAGACGAGTCATCATAGCCAATTTGCTTGATGGTGTTGCGGATGACTTTCTGGTAGTCAATCTGGCCCTTGGTTGTGATCTCGCCGAAGACCATGATCATGCCGGTCTTGGAGGCTGTCTCGCAGGCGACCTTTGACCAGGGATCTTGTGCGAGACAAGCATCGAGCTAATCGGCAGAATAAGAAGGTAATCTCGATGCGTGATATGGAATACTTACAATAGCATCGGAGACCTGGTCGCAGATTTTGTCTGGGGAGCGAACGTTAGAGTGGACTGACCGAATGTCGCGTCGAACACACCTGGGTGGCCTTCGCCGACGGACTCGGACGTGAAGAGGAAGTGCCCTGGGGCAAGAGACGGGCGTGCGCTACCGTTGGGAGACATTGGGAAAGAGGAGGAGGAAGGAATGAAACAAGGAACGTTCGTGTTCAAAATGTTTCCAGGTTGGCAATTAAAAGGACTCGGTTGCTTATCTAATCACGCCATCACGTCTTAGTGGCGAGATAACCCGACCCACGATTGGTTAGCCTACACCCAAACTTGAAATTACAACAATCCTACACCGAGGGGATCTGTATTAATCATGGGCCGTTTCCGCTCTTCTTCAATTTTCCTCTCACCACTCAACCGCGTGGGAGGACCCGTCCCCACACCAGGACTCTGGTTTGCGACGCGAGAGAGATCACTCGTGTTTCGCACATACGGCGAAGGAGTATCCGCTAGATCCGCAGCAAACGGCCCTGAGTTCACCACATCCCAGGCGGAAGTCGGTAGTCTCGGAGAACGCGAACGCGCGGTACTCCAAGGATTGTCGGCTGATAATGCCGGTGTAGATGTCTTCCGCGGTTTTGCACTGTCCCAAGGGTTATACGTTGATCTGGAGATAGTTGACAAAGCTTGCCCATCGTCAACATCGCGAGGCTGGAGCTCAGATGTTCTTCCAACATTGTCTTCGTCTCCAATTTCTCTCGAGGGAACCTTTAAATCCTTTGTAACTCCGTCATACGCGTCCTGCACAGCTGAGAATGCTGCGGTGGCATTTGACGATAACTTCCCCCAAACAGATTTCACTCCGCTGGTAGAAAAGAAATCTGTGGGATTCGAGTTTCGCGCGCGACCGTGGGGGAACGAATTACCGTCTGATGAGCTCGATTGTGCCGGGGGCCATGAAGCCTTTAAAGTCGTCGAGGCCCCCACGCTTGTGAAACCTTCGGCTACTCTCTGGGGAAGATCGGGTAGGGACGACCACAACCCCTGAAAACCGGACGATAAACCCTCGGTAGCGGCGGATCTAGAGGGTGACAACGAAGGGGAAGGGGACGGCATGGTTGAGGGGGGATCAAAGGTTGGTGGTGGTGGAATTTCTCCACGTGAGCTGGCAGTATCATCGTCGAGACCTTCGACAAAAGCAGCGGCTTCAGACTCGTCTTTGACTTGAGAGATAACGACTCTCCCATTCATTTCCTCGTCCGTGCGACCATAAAGCTCAAACCAAAAGCGAACATCTTTGGGATTAGGAATCAACACTCCCATGTCTGCTTTGCCATCTCTGCGTGCTGGATCATCCAATGAACTGTCATACAAGGGATTCTTGTGCCTCTCCACTTGTGGAGACGAGTTTAGAAAGTCCCAGAGACTTGCGGTGCATTCCGAGGGGATCATTCCTTCTTCTCCGTACCTGCGTTCCCGTTCGCAGTTATATAGAAACGTCCCGAATTGGCAGGAATAAAGATGGTGGTGGACCATACGAAGGAAGCACTCGTTGAATTCAAATCGTTCAGGAAACTGCCGCAGTAGCTGACGAACACATTCGAGGAATTGATGGAAAGAAGGACTCGTCTCCTTGATATGATGTTGGGACACGAAGCGACTTTGAACCGAAGCGAGAAAAGCCTGGGCAGCATCCGCACCGCCACTCCCATTCGCTGTGTCTGCCAAGGATGTGAAAAACTTTTCGGATGATAGGTGACCACATCGATCCAAGAACCGATGTCCAAAAGATATCCAATCTTTTTCGACGAGTATTTGAAAGCCACGCATCGTGCGGTAGTATGGGTCCAAACAGAGTTGAGCCAACGCAGATAGTTGAGACGTCCGATCCCATCCATCAGAACAGTGGATCAGCACATGAGACGAGTTGACATGTATATTTCGGACGATGAGGAGCACGGCTTCCATTATATTAGACATATGACGGAGCCAGCCGGATCGGCGCAGCGCTTGGCGATCCAAGATAGCAAGTTGTTGCGCTTCTCCGGGAAGGTATCCGCTCACGCTGGCAGCCACGGTATCTGCTTCGCGAAGAGCATCTACAACTTTGCCTAGCGATTCACGCATAGCGTGGATATGGTCGATTCCAGAATAGGTCTTCTTTGCGTCCTTGTAATGTTCCATGTTTTCTGTGCCAGCGCCTCTTGCAGTGTTTGCAACAGCATTAGCTGTTGGGCGAGCATCCACGATCAAATTTGTGGCGGTTGCACCATAAACCGGGGCACTTGACGATCTGGACTCCGGATAGTGATGGGTTTGAAAGATTGCCTCCACGAGTTTTTCATCCTGGACAGAACGGTTCTGTTTGATTCCGACCATGGGTTGACTCGAGCGAGTTATACTAGCCTGTGCCCGCCAAGTGAGGGATCTTGTATCATGGACAGAACAAAGATAATTACGTGGTTCGCCCAGTGCAAATAAGTGAGCGCAGGTATTCTACACTTGCTCCTATATTTTGATGCATACTGAAGCGTAGAATCACTTATCCGTGTCGGGACAACCAGACGGGACGGGTAAGTTGGACTAAACTAGAAACAGATCAATATCGTCTTGTAGCTAATGAGAAAAACACCCTACCTGATAATCCTTGTTGATGTCGGTGAAGCGCCAAGTTTTCGTTCGAGTACCAACACCCATCCGTCCAAACTCTTCCCGTGGGGAATATATTGACCATCCTCCAACAGAATCCAGTGGTGGGTTTGGGGAATAAAAGAATGCATAGAGTTGATTGACAGAGGCTATTGACTCGTTGGTTACAACACTTGCTGCGGAACAAGCGCAACCTACAGCACACTGTCAACTCTTTGACGCTTTCAAATACGTCGATAGCATCGCGGTCGCTCCCAAAGGATAAAGAGAAGGTCTCAAACGTCCGTGTATGAAAAGTAATCGGACTCCTGCCATGCAAAGAGTGCGGAAGCTGCATGACGAGCGAAATCAATGGATATGGAACCTGGCCATGGTATTAACACAGAGATGAGCAACAGAATGAAAGAGAACTCGCCCACATCTCCTCTTTGCCGGGATCTTCATAGCGAAATATCAGGTGGTGTGCTGTCAGGTGCACGGAGCCGTACTGGACGCTCCCTGATTTGCCGCATAGAACTTTCTCGACCTGTAAGTTTACAAGTTTAGCGAGATCCCAATGGCCCCAATGTCTACACACTTGCCTTGGAGACGCGGATCGCGTCCATGGTGACAACAGTAGATGCTCAGGACAACGCCAGTCAGTGCATCAGTGCGGTTTGAATGTTTGTCCATGTTTACGTGCCACTAAATAGTATGGAAAGCAAGTGTAGCTAATATGTCACCCAAAGACCCACAGCTCGCTCAGTCCATCCCGCACGGCATCCTCGTCCGAGGCAAATGGGAATGGATTTTTAACAAGTTCCATCGCCAGAGCGGGCTCCCTTTTGATTCGACGCTTCGTCTCTGCTTCAATGAGCTGTTATGGTATACCTACTAAGCGAGAGCAGGGACACGATATATGTAACTCACCGTCCCGTACGTATGGTCCAGAAAATCTTCCATGGAATAGCCTGGCTTTGTGAACGCCTCCTCGAATATTCGTGCCATTGTAGACACTGCAGAGTCATAGTGTTGCTTATGCGTGTAAAGCTCCCACAACGACGAGTCAATCGCATTTGTTACGTTTGGATTAGCTTCATCAGACAAGAAAGGGTCTATGCAACTCGTCATGAAATTATACAACGAAAAAAATCTCGACTTGCCGATAAAGGGTCTATCCATGTCTTGCGTCTGATGGATCATCCCCATGAGGGCAGGATGTCGCTTGAGGAGATTATAAGTCAGGGGTATGACCATGATGATTGCAGCAGGTGGTGCAGCGAGAGAAAGCCGAGACAGTCTTTTGACGAATGATGCAAGAAGTGACGCTGGCAAATGACTGGAAATCAAATCAGTGAAATTGGGTTCAAGGATCAGGAAATGGTATAATGACTTACGTCGAGCTCAAAAAGAGCTCAGTTAATCGGAAGAACCTTGCGCGGTGTTTGAGATGAAGAATATCCTTGTCTAGGAAGGCGTAAAGTCTGGTATAGAACAAAGGGTAGTCTCTGAAGACAATGGATCAAATAAATGTCAAAGATGACAAGTAACTACTCCCAAGTTATAATCTTTGATCAAGGTGAACAAGGCATTGAGCGCCAAAAGACCCACAGTCCCCCCTAGGAAAATAAGAACATGGACCTCTCGAATTGTGATACTACTTACCGAAGTCAACGCACGCACTTATCCAGTCCATCACAAGAATTGGCCTGGTCAGGTGCGGAAGCACGCCCCTATGCATAATACTGAGAGCTCGTGTCGTAAGTACGCGACTAGCGCTGGTCGATATAGACGAAAGATGAGGTAGGAAGGTGAGCCATGTTCGCGTGAACACAGCACGGTGGGCTTGCAACGAGTAGAGAGATTGATGAAAGGTCAACTGGTGAGTCCTGCCTTGCACACCCACAACCTTTTTCATATTTTTGGAATTTGGTTCATCATCAAAAAACTTTCTCCAATCGTCTTGCTCGTCTTCGTTTTCTATGTCCCGTAACTCCTCATCTTCCCCGTCGGCCTCATCTGCTTTGCCGTTCTTGGGTCTCGGAGGCTTCGTCCCAAATTCTTCTACCCACCATGCATTCAGCTCCGAAGGGTCTGTCGGAAAGGTGGTCAACTTCTCCATGATGGACAACAGATTTCCGGGTAGATTGGGATGGTCAGCGGATGAGTATTTTGACAATACGAAGCTAGCGAAGAATCATGAATTACACGGAAATTTGAATGACGAGCCTGGGTGCATACGTTGCCTCCCGGAGGAAACACCACCGGATGTCGTCATGGACGGTGAACCAGGTGTCCACAAAGTGCTCCCGTACATCTGAAGCCGTCTTCCCCGCGAAAGGCGCGGTTGATCCACGCCGGGCAGACGGAGGACAGAGGATGAGTGCTTGCGCAATATGCTTGAAATGCGAAAAGTGAAATTGTGGTTGGTTGTCGGGATTTGATTTGGTCAGCGAAGTCGAGAGATGCTTTAGCAGGGAGAAAAGGATATCCAGAGCGGATTTCTGAGAAAAAGTGGGACGAGAATAGCGCACGAGAATAGTATCAGCTTACCCTTAACGTAGCCTCTTCGTCCTGTAATAAACCAAGGAGGAGGTTGACATAGGCATCAAGCCGCTCCCATATCCACTTCCGTACAATCTTTGCGGCATCACCTCCCCCAGATGCAAGTTTATTGCTGGATACGATGACGACGAACGCGCGATACAAACCGTAAATTGCTTTAGACATGTACCTCGCATCTGATGCATTTTGAGCTATATCCAAGAGATCTGAGAGAGGGTTCAAGGATGCATTATCGGCTACAGCGGCTATGATCTGAAGCTCGAGATACTTTGTGATAGTCTCGTTGCCTCTTGTCTTTTGCCTTTTTGTTGGAGGCGGTAATGAGCTAGCAGGCATCCTGGCCGACAGTACCGAAGGGTTTGGTGTAGAAGAAAAGATGCGAGACCATAACAGGCAAACCCCCTGAGCGCGCCGCATGCCAATGGCTCTCAACCAAACCATCAAGGAAAATGGCGATAACCACGAATTAACGGAGACTTTTGAGTTGAGTTTACAACTGCGAACAAACTGCGAATGTTAGATCTGAGTCGTCTGCAAAAAGGTATGGGTTATGAGAGAGTTGTCAGGTAAGTCTCTACTAGTACATGCTACACCAAGCCAACGCTCTCCACCACTCCAGCGATACCGCTGCCTAGATAGACAGGACCATTGACACTAGCTGAAGTATTAGTTGGTGATTCGGACTTGTCGTGGACATGGACAAACTGCTTGAGCTCGAGTTGCTTACCATTCTGCAGCACGAAGATTTTGTCGAAACTACGACTAAGTTGCCCTGCTTGGGAACAGTATTTCGTGCTCTCATTTCGCATGGTATATTCGGCCTTGCAGCATCGGACAAGGTATATATCTGGTGCAGCAATCGACGGCTAGTGATGGTCTGAAGATGCATCGAAGTAGTATTCAGCAATCTGCGTATTCGTCCTGCGTGCATGCGAGTGCTTTCCGGTGCCCACCCGCGCTAGGTAAATGCAGTAAGATAGCGTTAACTCACGAGTCAAAGGAAGAGTATCCCCAGTCGTTGCATCCACGCCGTCCTCGATGATGCGATCCACCTACTATGAAGGAGTACTCGTATAGTCTTATTCATACCCATCACGATGGTGGAATTCCAAGCCGCATGGACCTGGCCTGCGACAGCCAGGGCGAGCCGCGAAAATATATCGCAAAGAGTTAGATACTGAAAGCGAGAGGGGATGAGAATCTGAACGAACTCTAAGCCCGTAAGAATTTGGTTTCCCCCGAAAATTTGTGCAACTTGTCGAGGGCGGTGTGGGTTTCTTCACAAGAGCGGTTTATGACCTGCAAATTTAATGAGAAAATAAGAACCGTTATCGCTCTGAGAGTTCGTGGGTGGACAAGAGACAGGGTTATGCGGACCAAGTACGATGTCGACGTCATGTAAATTCATAAGCGACATTCAAATTCACTGTTTATTCGACCCAGCCATGCTCTTCCACGCCCAGAGGGCCCTTGCCTTGGTTCAGCGACACGCCAACCACGCCAGCAAAGCCAAGCTATGGAGTATGCGCGCCGCATTCCATTCGTCACCACGGTGTCGAGAGCAGTACCTAGATGCCAGTCAAAAGGTATGGATAGATTGTTTAGGTGATGACTCGACAGCGTCCCGACGCTCTCCCTAGACCTTCAATGAAGTGGCACTGAACGCAAGCGATAAAATCGTCCTGGTCGATTTCTATGCCGAGTCCGTAACTGTATGCACTCCTGTCGCGAGATCTGACTGTTGAATCCTGGCGTTCAGTTGGTGTGGACCATGCAAGATGATCTCGCCCATATTGGAGAAGCTTACTCAAGACGTCAATACCAAGACAGGGAGCGGACGTTCTCTTGACTTGGTCACCATTGACACTGACAAGGAATTGGAGCTCGCCCAAAAGTATCGGGTCGGTCTCTCGCATTGCCGTCTACGCTTCACAGTCGAACACGTTTCACAGATACGGTCGCTACCGACGGTTATGGCTTTTAAAGACGGGAAACCGATCAACCACTTTATTGGTGCACTCAGCGAGGGAGACGTCAGGAGGTTCCTGCAACACTTATAGAGCCTCGGGCCAGTTTTTTGTGAAGTTGTCGCGGTGCAGCTTCTAACCTGCAGACATGTCCGTGTTCTACAGACGTTTCGGTATCGTATAACGTGGAAAAAAAAAAGAATCGAGGGTCTCGATGGATAACACAATAGAGAGCAAGAGTGACCGCAAACGCGGAAGGTGTAATACAGACCAATGGTATACGAAACATCACCCAGAGGAATGACCACGATTATGGGTCAGGCCGTGAGGATGTGTTCGCCAAGGAAAATCATTGTATACTACAGCAGTTGGTCCCACGCGAGCTTTGCGGTGCATAGGGGTCTTCGGCTTTCTGGACGGGGCCCCATACGGATGGAACCTGAGAGGACTAGGTCAAGCATGTGAGAGGAAGAGGAAGGTGAAGGTGGTACAGACGAGATGGTCCTTTGTAGTTTTACAATGCCTGATTAAACTGTAAACAGGCAAGGGTGAGGACGGTGTGTCAGGCGATAGGCGCCATTACGGACCTCGCACTTGCTTCACTGACACGGATTCGCGGCCTTGCCAAATCTTCGCGTAGGCGCTGATTATGCTCCAGGAGACGACGATATCGCAGTTCGGACATGGACTGTCTGCCGCCTCGGCTGCTCATGTTGACTGGAGAGGGGGATGGGAAACAGGAACTGCGAGATGTGTCAGAGCGTGTCAATGATTATAATGTGGAGGGCAATTTTGGCGACCGACTTGACAGGCGACACCAGGGTAGAAAATGGCCAGACAAGGATGGGACGGTGGTGGCAGCAAAATAAGCCGTGCACGGGTGAATTACCAAGTTGTCCCCGACGCTTTTCACACGTCGATACCCATTTCAATTCAACCGGCGCATGTTACAGCTAAACTACAGTACAGCAGGTGCGACAAAAAAAGGTCCGTGGTCAATACTTTTCGAGGATGCCGCGAAGGAGGTTTTCCTTGGCCTTTGCATGGTCTTCGGCACCAAGATGTTTCGCCTTCTTGTCCAGAGTGGCTATGAGACGCTCGGCATCAACCGGCATTTGGTCGGTGGAACGGCGAAGGCGTTGGACTGGGAGGCAGTGGTGTTAGACGCGAGCGCAGAACAGGGACAAACCCGGTGTACCGTGTTCGTGCATGTTCCCCTTGAATGTCTGAAAGAGAAGGTCGCTTTGGCGGACAAGGTCGTCGAGGGTGGAGAAGAGGGCATCCAGGGTACGCTGTGGGGAGAGCAAGGTCAAGAGGGCGAGCGAGGGACACGCTCAACACGCCTTTGTGTCGTCATAGACGGTCTCGACGGCGTCCAAGTCGCGGCGGGCTGCAGTCTCGAAGCGGAGACAAGCCTCGTCGAGGAGGGCGAGGCTGTGTGTGCGCCTGGGAAAGATGTCGTCGTGGATGGCGTCGTGGAGCTGCCTGGTGTGTTGTACGACGGGGATGAAGGCGTGCTTGACGAGGTCCTTTCCGTGGCGGTTGTGTGCTGCGAATGGGGGGCCGAGACGGTCGACGATGCGGGTCTTGTCGACGACGTCGTCGCTGTGGGGGAGTCAGTCGAGTGCGGGACAGGGTAGGAGTCGTGTACTCGTCGAGGAGTGCAATCCAAGCGGAGTGGTCGTCCCAATCGTCGTCGGGCATGTCAGTCGCCGCCGTCGTCGGGTGCGGGGACAGGGGGTGATTCAAACTCCGATGGGTAATATTCCCATAGGTCTAGTCGCACTGGTCTAGTTGCATCTCCTCCTCCTCCTCGACTTCCTCGACCTCGACCTCGTCTTTGTCGTCGTATACAATGAACGCCCGTCCTCACAAACAGTCCATGTCCGAGCTCAAGCTCCGTCGTCTCACAGAGCACAACCAGCGCCTCCGTGAAGACCTTGCACGGCCACGCATGAGAGTCAGCGAGGCGAGCGCAAGGTACCCGCCCTTTTTCTCCTTTTTTTCTCCTCTTTCCTCACCTACCACAGCTTGATTCGTTACTGCAAAACGACAAAAGACCACTTGGTACGTCGTCTCTCTCTTTGCCGCTCGTCCGCTCATCGCCTCCAAAGGTGCCCTCTGTCTGGGGTCCTGTCGGGAAGGGCGAGGATCCATATGCACCACCACAAACGGGCTGTAGTTGCGTTGTGATGTGATGCCTAGCTTTCCTATACCCTCGCCGCTCGGCCATACCCCCTCTCACCTCCCCGGGGGCTGCTCTCTTACCCCACACGCACATCGTGCATTCATCTCTGAACATCTATTCATCCAAACTCTTACGCTCGTTATCACCCTACCATACACTCACCATCTACCTCAACCTCCAAAATACTGGACGATGTCTCTGGTTTGCTCCATGTACTGTGCTCCCAGCCCTCGGTCTACGCTGTCTCTTTTCTTCTCTCTTTTCTTCTTTCCCTTTGTTCGTCTCTGCTTCATTCTTGGTTTACTCAATCATCGCTTGCATACTCTACCTTTTTTTATATGTCTTTATCGTCGACGGGCAAGCTTGTGTGCATCTATGCAAATGTACATGTCTGAAACAACCACCGTCCTTGTTCCTCTCGAGTTGTGTTGCATGAGGTAATAAATGTCGGGCTGCCCCCATCTTGTCTCCTCCCGCCATGATCACCGAGCTTCGTCTCCAAATACGCGACGCCGCCCGTCCCTTTGCTGTGAAATACGGCTTCACCGTTCTCCCCGAGTTTGCTGACATTGTGGTCATCTCCTGGCTTTTTTTCACCGTCCTCCAAGTCAGTCTCTCGCCCCCCATCTGTAAGGCCCTTTTCCCTGTCTGGTACGGCAAGGCCGACAAGAGGACACGTCGAAACTGGTACCCTCCATTTGCACCCGGCCCTCACCATGGTCTGATACCCCCACAGGGACGTGCACCTCGTGTCACTCGTGCATGCCCTCGTCGCCGTCGTGCTTGCTTCACGGTGCCTCCATACCAAAAGTCTCAACGATGATCGCGCCTTTGGAACCTACCCGGATGCTAGTTTCCTGCTAGCAATCGCCGTCGGGTGAGTACTGTCTCGCTACACACGCCACTCCGTCTTACTGCGCGGCCTCTCAGGTATTTCGTCTGGGACGCGCTCGAGTCCATCCTTCATTTTTCAGAGGTTGGCTTTGTCGTCCATGGCAAGCTGTCTGGTGCATTTCTCGGTCCTCTCTTTCCTGACGCATTTTCTAGGCGTAGCCTGTCTCACCATCTTCATGCTTGCCACTGCAAGTAACTCCCTTTGTCGCTCGTGCGTTGGTCTGATGGTCTCTTCAGCGGCCGTTTGTGCACTACTATGTTGTGCGTTTCCTGCTCTGGGAAGTGTACGTGGTCTCTTGCATGACGTGGCATGTTGGCGACTGACATGACTGTAGGAGCACCATCTTTCTTAATATGAACTGGTGCGTTTTAGAGCGCGTCGGACCATGTGAACGATGATGCTATTTTGGAACAGGTTTTTGGACAAGATGGGCAAGACCGGATCTCGATTGCAGTTTGTGAACGGGATTGCCCTGTTAGGCAGCTTTTTTTGTGTTCGGCTCGTTTGGGGTGGAAAGATGGTAAGTTTAAAGTTGCCCCGCTGGTTTTGGGTCGCTGAGCGGTGCACAGTCGTACGACTTTTTCGTTACATTAAACGGTGTCTACACCGAACTTCCTCTGGTTTACATCATGGTCTATGGCGTGAGCAACCTGATGCTCCAGGGTCTCAATTGGTTCTGGTGTGTGTTGATGATGATTGGTGATGCGCGATCGCTGAGAGTGCATGATACAGGTTTACGAAAATGATTGCTGCACTCCAGAAGCGCTTCGTGGGTAAGTCGGTCAAGGACAAGCCGAAAGGGAATGGCATTTTGAACGGCAATGGAAGTAGCAAGATAGAGAGTCACTTGGATTAATGCTGGAATCGTGTTTGGTAGATGATCTTGTGTCATGCATATACCATAATATACCAAGGTGCTAGGAGGGAGGAAGACAGAAAGCGGCCTGTACCTGGGATCTCACAGAACGCTCCCATGCAACAAGATTGGGACGACGAGTGACTTGAATGCGCATGGATTCGTTGCTGTGGAGGAGGGTGTGGAGATATGCAAAGACGAGGGCATCGAGGGCAGTAGGCTTTCTGCGGAAAGGTCAGGGAGAAAGAGTGAACAGGAACGCGACCCACTGTGAGCCGAGGAACCATTTGTCGGTAGCAAGGCGGTCTGAGAGGGCGGCGATGGCCTCGGCATAGCGTGCTTGGACAGCGGACAGATCGATGTTGACACCAAAGGGGGGAAAGGGAGAGGTAAAGCCAGTGGAAGGGGGAGGAGGGGGATTAAGGACGGTATCCATTTTCGAATTGGACTGGTGAGGCTGGGAGAGGGACTGCAAGGGGGTGAGCGACGGCGGAAGGGGATGGTGAGTACGCACCAGGGCAGCGTGCACGACGCCCTCGAGAAGAGCAATCCAGGCATGGCTCTCGTCTTTGGCGCGTTGGTCTCGGTAGCCGTCGAGAGGATCGGGTGTGTGTCGGAGACGGGTGTCAGCCCAGGCGGGGATGCTGCGCGGGGGGAGAGGCGGAGAGTCTGGGAGATGGAGGTTTGGGAGACGGGCGTCGAGTGCGCCTTCAGGGGAAATGTCCCAGCGGAGAGCGATGTGGTGGATACCTCGGAGGGCGAGATAGGCCTGCCATTTGAGACACTCGACGTCGGTGCTGAGGCGGACGGTGGAGTCGCGCGGGGGTGCAATGGAGAGGGTGGGCAACACGACGTCGAAGCGGGTTGGGACGGCGACGGGGGGGTTCGTGTGGAGGGGGAAGCGGGACAAGAAAGCGGGGATGATCATCGTTGCGGTTAGACCATGTCAACGCCATCCGAGTCCGCGTCGTCCCTCCCTCCCTCGCTGCCAGACACAGCGCCGACGCGTCCGTTCAGGTTCACTTGGGGCCCAGCGAGCGTGTCAGAGACGACAACCGCCAACGACACCTTTGCCGCCCTCCCCCGCGTACACATCCCCGACGCCTGGTCCAGCACAACACAAGGCTTCAACGGTATGTATCTTCCTCTCCCAACTCCCTCTACCCCGCTCACCTCCCCCAGCCGTGTCCAACGTGCTCAACAATCCCCACAAGCGCCACGCCCCGCCAAAGCCACATGCCCCGCTGCCCCCCGTACAGCCCGCCGTCCTCCCCCGCGTAAAGCGCAGCGACTTTGATCGCTACCTCCGCGCAGTCGCTCCAGAGTGGGACCGCTTCCTCATTGCCGCTGCCCCGCCGTCCGACTCGCCCTCCACACCGAAGCTCCTCTCTCCCCTTCCCTCCGTCCCCTCCGTCTTCTTTGACCCAAACTTTGATCTCGCGGATCCTTCCACTTTCGACGCTGTCACGGAACGCGTTCATGGCGACCAAGACGCCTCCGATCCCTCCTCCATCTCGTACTCCCTCCCTCTCCTGGAAAAGCTCTCCCACCACGCAGACACCATCGAACAACATCTTGTCCGCGAAATATCCCTTCGCTCCTCCTCCTTCTTTGCCGCGCTCACGAACTTGCAAGACCTCCAATCGGAATCCGAACACTGCCTAGATCGCATTGCCAAACTGCGCACCCTCTTGCACGACCTCGACAGCAACACTGCAGTCCGCGGCCTCCACGTCGTCCGCAAAGAATCCAGACGCTCAAACCTTGCTGCCGTCGCTCATGCCGTCCGCGAACTCGCAGCTGTCGTCGAAATGTCCTCCGTCGCCAGCGGCTTGGTCGCTGCTGCTCAATGGGGCGAAGCTCTCGCCGTCATCGACAACATCCAATCCCTCTTCAACCCGTCCCCCCAAGACGCTTCTGTTCCTCCCAGTGTGAAGCGGCTCACGCGTCAACGAGAAGATGCCCCCTCTCCGCTTTCCCCCCCTCCAGAGTCCCCCCTCCAAATGCAAACCCCTTTGTTCTCACTACCCCTCTCATCCCTCACCGCCTTTCTTTCTCTTCCTCCTCACCTCCAGGCCATGAACACCGAGATAACCTTGTCACTAACAACAGATCTCGTCTCTGCTCTCAAACTCGACTTGCTTGGTCGCGTAAACTCGGATTCCCAAGTTGCAGACACGGATATCACCCTCAAAGACCGTTTGCGACCCTTGCTCCATGGTCTTTTGCGTACAAACGGTATTCGGGAGGCTCTTGTCGCTTGGCGACCAGTCGTCATGTCCGAGGTGAGAGGCATCATGAAACGCGTAGGTCCAATGTCTCCTCTTCCACAACGGTCCGGAATTTAAACCCGACCTCTAGAACTTGCCATCGTTTAATCCAGACGAGGATGAAAAGAGTCCCAAAGCTGTAACTAGGCATGTGGCACATGTCTGCTCGCTGGGTCGTGCATCTTCATCTCATACGATTCTAGTGATATTTCCAGCCTCTTACGTTCAATGACCCAGGCGGAATTCTCCTCCACCATCTCTTGCGTGTACAAAAATCTTCTCAACGGCATCGAGGGGCTTCAAGTCCAGAACGGCGTCCTGACAGATGTATTAGAGAGTCACATGTGAGTAGCCTCCTTTACCTTGGGCGCGCATTCTGTATTAGACTCCCATGCAGATCTACACCTGTATCGATAGAGCTTGCACCTTTACAAGAAGATCTATCGGATATTCTTTCCTCTGCGGCAGACCTCTCGAACAAGCTAGTAGCCAAGGCCATCAGTTACCGTTCAGAGCAACACGCTCAACTAGATCTGCCTAGCTTCCTCATTTTCTTCAACCAGTCATGGGAATTCGTCATCAGATGCGAGGTCATTTGTCGGCGCATGATCATGGGACTGAGAGGTACAATACTTGGTCAGGTAGGTTTACGCCTTTACGCCCTTCATTCATGACTCCATCGTGACGGGTTACGTGGCTTTCCGTTGCTCAGGCCAGATTATTCCTGCAAGCTTTTCATCAATCAAGGATTAATCAGTCCGCTAAGTTGGTGGAGGATGAACAGTGGAATCAAATGGATATTCCA
The DNA here is from genome assembly GCA_038092775.1 of Boletus rubescentipes. Taxonomy (NCBI): domain Eukaryota; kingdom Fungi; phylum Basidiomycota; class Agaricomycetes; order Boletales; family Boletaceae; genus Boletus; species Boletus rubescentipes. The sequence continues at coordinate 45,408 of JBBPRA010000088.1, forward strand.
TCCTCAGTTCAGCATGCCGCTGACGCGCTGGTCGACTCTGCCGTTCAGGATTCCCCTGACCTCGTCATAGGAGGTATCGCTCCGCCTTCCCATTCGATGAACGGAAAGTCTACATCTACTCCCGGTAAGCAAAATGGCTCGGCAGCACCAGCAGCCAAGTACATCCATATCGAAGAGCGACCGTATTTCTGCGTCTCAGCCACCGGCGCTGTTCTGGGGCTCCTACTGGAATATCTGAAGCTCGTAGTGAATCTCCCGATGTTGAACACGGATACAATGAGCCGAGTCATTGAGTTCCTCAAAGCGTTCAATTCCAGGACCTGTCAAGTGGTCCTGGGGGCGGGTGCCATGCGCTCCGCTGGGCTGAAGAACATCACGGCAAAGCATCTCGGTTGGTGTCTTTCCTTATTGTTTTGTAGCACGTGCGAACTTTATCGACCGATCTAGCCCTCGCCTCCCAGTCACTCTCCATTATGGTGGCGCTGATTCCGTACGTGCGGGAAACATTCCGGCGCCATCTTAGTCCAAACCAGGCAGTCATGCTTGTTGAGTTTGACAAACTCAAGCGGGTGCGTCCGGGTTCATGTTAGTTCAAGGGTTATCGGACTAATTGCAGGGTAAGGATTTTCAAGAACACCAGAACGAGATCCATTCGAAATTGGTGGCTATTATGGGTGACAGGATCAGTGCCCATGTCAAGTCGTTGCAGGTCAGTCACGTGCCACCCGTCTGAGGTATGAGCTGACTACTTGCTGACAGGCCGTTAACTGGGAGGTACCAAGACAAGGCGATGGCGTCAACGATTACATGGAACTTTTGGTCAAAGAGACCGTCACACTGCACAAAGTTCTTTCGCGATACCTGTCCGCGCCGATCGTGGAGGTTGGTCCATCGAACAGCCTGTTGCTATTGTTGTTGACCGCATGCTTCGTAGTATGTGATGTCACAAGTCTTTGCCGCCATCAATCACCGCCTCTCCGAAGAGTACGGTCAGATCGAATTACAGAGCCAGGAGGCCAAGGACAGGCATGTGACATGTCCGAAACCTCCAACATCTGATTGACTATTTGCAAAGGATGTTGGCAGACGCGCAATTCTTGCACCAGAAGTTATCGGTACTGAGGAACGTTTCTGCCCCGACCAATATGCTTGAGACTCTTGTGGCCGAAAAATTGATACCTCGCAGGTCGACGCTTGGCAACTTGCGCGCCACTGCTGGACCCAACGAGCGACTCAGGGGACTGCTATCTAGGAGAGATAGCACGAAAGTGGACAAGCCATTGCCGTCTCCGGCGCAATCCCCACAGACTGCATCTTCCAATGGTGCCATTGTGGACGAGCTTGTGGAAGACTCGGATCGGGTCATTCCACCTCCTCGTGGTAGTTCCCGCAGCTCTGGCAATGGCGTACAGGGTAATGGACTACAAAGTGAGGAAGAGTTGGTGGTGAATCCAAATCCAATCTCGTCTGCGTCATCGTTGCTGGGTGCCCTTAGAGCGCCTTCTGGTAGTAATGACGACGTGCAACATGGCGCACTGCCAAGCTAGCTGGTCATGACGATTACCGTACTTGTGAACACTGATTTCTAGAGGCTATGAGATGCGTGTCGGATTTACGCCGCGTCACGGCGTTATTCCTGACCCGATCTACTTGACGGAGAGGTATACATATGCTCGCCCCTGCTAGGAACCAAGACTCGGATGCATTGTCGAGGCACCTTTTCACACAGTATGGGTGACACTGACGGCGGAGACGAAGAAGTGACCGAGAAGGTGCACGAATGATATGGAAATATACTGCGCGAGCAACGAAAGAGAACGCGCGCTGCCACGATAGTGCACCCCTCCATTCGCGAGGCTGGGAACTTTTTTTTTGTATGGCAAGGTGTCAGGCTCGGAGGGGGGTTAGTGATGGCGTGATTCGGATGGGGCGCGACGCCTCATGACCCCAACGGTCGCCACACTCTCGCCATCTGGCATGAGCTTTGGATGAGTTCGCTAGCGACAGACCACGTAACGCCTCCCGAGCGGTGGCAGGAACGTGCGATGGCGGGACACTCTGTTTCAAACGCCTGCACGTTCGCAGAGCTTAAAGATTAGATGCAACTTCTCGCACATATATTTTCATTTTCTGGGTTGTCACATGTGACATGGACTTGGTCTTGTCCCCTTTGAGTCATTTCCTCTTCCAATTTACTCCAATTTGTGAAATTTCCATTCCTCCTGTGCCGTCTCCATATTTAAGCACCAGTCCCAGTCCCCCCTTCCCTTCTCTCAACGTCTCCACGTTCTTCGTCCTCGACAACGACCTGTTCCCTCCTCTTGTCCTTCCTACCTTTGTTCCCATGTTCGAGGAGATCTGCCTCACATGCTCCAGGCAGCTTCCTGACGACAGGTGCGTACCCGTCCTGAATGCCTCGGACATCCCTCATGTGTAAAGTAGTCGTGCATACTGTAGCGACGAGTGCGAGGCCCTTGACGTCCACAATTCCCCCTCCATCTCCTCCGCCAGCAGTGCTCTCTCTTCTCCCCATATCGACCATGCTCCGGGTGGCGAAGTACCCGCCCTAATGCCTTCCGCCCTAGGCAATGCGTTGAGCAACTTCCGGAAACGCGACAGATATTCAACTTCGTCTTCTTCTTCTTCCGTCTCTTGGTCCATCTTCACGGATGCCGAGGACGACGAACCTGTCGTCGGTATCGACGATGATTCCGGATACGAAGGTGACAGCGTGGAGGGCGGTATCGACCCTTCCATCCGTTCCATTGGTTCCCATCACCCCGCAAAACCTTCAAGTCTAATGTATACTCGTCGACCTTCTGCAACCAACCACCACTCTATGATTCCCCTCTTGCATCGCCGCACTTCCTCCAGTTCCTCTTTGAGTCATATTCCCTCTCCTACAGATGACGAACTCGAATTTGCTCATGAAGCTTCGCATCATAACCGACATGAATTACCCATCCTATCTCGTGAGCCAGAGAAGGACAAGTCTACTGTCACGTCGAAAACGAAAAGGAGCCGCAACCGTGCCAGTTTGCCAGCGTACTTTTCGCTTCTCCAGATAAGCTCTTCTCAACGATCGCATGCCCTTCCTCCTTTGGGCAATACCATTGACCATAACCCGCGGCCATCCCCTCCAACTCCAAAATTGGCTTCACTGCTTACTGTCTCTGGCCTGCGTTCCACACTGGAATCAACGCCGCGGGGTCGACGTCCTGAACCATATGCTGACTCTCGCTCTCATTCACGGTCGCGAACCCGCCAGACTGCAATAGCACCAGAGTCCCGTGGGTGTCAAGACAGTCGAAGCAGTGTGGAGCAAGTGTTTGATTGGTCCTGTGCTCCCTTGCCCAGGGGTCGCCCGACTGCCCGTCGTAACAGTTCTCCTCTTCCCAAGATGGTGTTATGTATGCAGGAGTTTGAAGATCCGGCCTTGGTCGCTCCTGTCGCTCATCACGAACGACGTGGGCGTTACCGCGCACATGAACTTCAGGGTCGCGGTTCCTCCCGAGATGCGCCTGGCTTCGGGAACGGACGCAGCGGCCTGAGGGAACGCGAACGTACTGCAGGTCGCTGGTAGCATTGCCTGCTACGCGATGGTGTCTTGTCGTTTGATTTTATCTTTTCAACAGCACGCAAAAGGTCTATGCTCTGAAACGAACCGCAGGCTGTGCCTATGAACCCGTTTAGCTCGTTTTCATCACTTTTGCATCCTCATCAAAAACACCAGCATTATTCCCTACTCCCCTTCTATTCTGTTCTGCGTACTATATCTATATCTCAAGAACCCAGGTATTGACTCAAGAAAACTTACGGAACCCATACCAACATTGGCAATTTTTGCCGTTTTGCAATGCATTTGTTATCTATCGCTTTCGCACACAAAACTTTACAATTCTCTTTGCATTGAGCATCTTCATGAAGCATAGTTTGCTTTGCCGTCATTACAGAGGCTTTTTACCTTGATTTTTCACTGCAGGGATAGTATCATCATCGATTAAAATGTGTCATTATATGAGCATTTCATTCATGCACGAGTGTGCTTCTTGGAAGACGGCGGTGTTTGGGTTAGGTAAGCGAAGCACCGCCGCTTGGCCGAGTGTGTCAACCCCCCTCGTAAGTGAAATGGAAGGGGGGGGGTCACCTTCCATTAATGCTCAATTGGTGAGCAGGCCTCACAGCCAGAGCCGTCAAGAGCGAGACCAAGGCCATTGCCGTTCCTTCTCTTCCACTGACCCCCATCGTCCCCCAGGAACATTGCAGATCTACGCTAGCAACGCTGGAACCGCTGTATGTTAATCCAATCAACCCAGCAGCCAACTAGTCACCATTGATCCAATCGCCCGACTGGACTTTGCCCAGGACGCTCGTCCTACACGCCAGGGACCCGCTTCAAGGCTGGAATCTGCTACGGAACCCAGCCAAATTACCGCCACAACAAGACATTCCATTCTCCAAGCACAGCCACCCAGTTCTTTGGTTCCTTCTACACGTCCTCGCGCTCTTGTAGAGGACTCCGAGGGTCACCCTCCCCCTGCTGCTTCGTCAGGTGCGCTCTCCATTTTGCCTATCGTTCCTCTGCCACGCACTCAACCCGGCTCATACCTTGATCGACCTCAGATTCGGCGAGGGCCTACAAGAGACAACGAGTAGACCACCAGACCACCAACCCCTCCACCTCAACTATCCTCTCTACCACCGACCGCCCTCCTTGCACGCAGAGCTCTTCCACAGATAGGATGTACATTCCGCGTTCAGACAAACAATCCACTTCATCGCTGTCCATCAACTCCATCTCGGAGGCCGGCCCGTCCTCTTTCACTTTGGATAAAGCAACTCGAACCAATGGCATCACCACCATCAATGGATGCAAGCCCAATGGATCCTCTCCAATGAGCAACGGCGTTTCCAAGCATGGCTCCTCTGTAGCGCGCGTGTCCCTACCCGGGACCACGTTGTATGACGACCCTTATGTAGACAGGGAAGAATTCGTCAGATTAGTTATACAAAGTCTACGAGACGTAGGCTACATGTAAGTCTTTTTTTTTATCTTCTTATCCTCTCAGTACTGTACTGAATCTAATTTGTAGTGAATCTGCTGCCACCCTCGAAGCAGAGTCAGGTTACTCCCTGGAGGCACCGGAAGTCACCGAATTCCGCCAGTATATACTCAAAGCAGACTGGGCGAACGCGGAATCATTGCTGTCGCAGCTTACTGCGACAGATGAGGAGGTGATATGGGTACGATCGACACATATCCATCATAGAACTTGATGAGTTTGATGCATCTATTCTCAGGAGGCCCACTTTCTTATCGGGAGACAGAAATATCTCGAACTCTTGGAGGCCCGCAAAACCACAGCTGCGCTGCAGGTCCTGCGTAACGAGTTAGCTCCTCTAAGCACAAATGCAGATCAGTTGCACGCATTATCAAGGTATGCATGAAAAAAATTCCAGATGAAATCATCACACGCTTATCTTGCCTGGCATAGTTTGATAATGTGCTCAGACCCTGAGGACTTACGACGGCGTGCATCGTGGGATGGCGCATCTGGGACATCTCGACGAACGCTGCTCTCAGAACTGCAACGTAAGCTTTTATACTTCATTTCCATTGTGATGAGTCAACGAACTCCTGTGCCAGACTTTATACCCTCTACGACAATGATCCCTTCCCGGCGACTGGCGGCTCTGTTGACACAGTCAAGATATTATCAAAGAGAGCATTGTTTATATCACAACGCTCCAATGAATTCAGCTTCTTTCTCGCTGTTCTCTGACCACCATTGTGACAGAGAGGATTTCCCATGTGTAACAACTACCGTTCTTGACGTACACACGGACGAGGTGTGGAACGTGGCCTGGAGTCATGATGGCTTACGCCTGGCTAGCGCAAGTAAGGACAAGACGGCCATAATTTGGCGGATCGCGGTAAGTGTTTCATTGTCCGAGGAGCTCAAAACTGACACAACCTCCAGTCAGATACTGAACCTTCCTCTCGTGAATGTGTAGCGGAGTTCACTCTCCGGGAACACCCCTTCCCCGTCGGTGCATTGGCGTGGTCGCTTGACGACTCGGTCCTGGCTACCTCTGCGGACCAGTTAATATTGCTTTGGGATACCAAGGTAATGATCCTCTCTCTTATCGTGCAAGAAGTGGTCATACCAAATCTTGTTAGACTGGAAAGTGCATACACACTCTCGACTCTCATTCAGAGACCGTGTCGGCGCTCGTGTGGTTACCAGATGGCTCGGGCTTCATGTCGGCAAGTTTAGATCGCAAAATATATTCCTGGGTATGTACGATCCTCTGGAGCGTGCCTGAATACGTCTTACATTCTTCCAGGATATGGCTGGGAAGCTTCGAGACGATTGGTCCGGTGTGCCCATTCGTGTCACGGATATGGCTGTTACTCCAGACATGACGCGGCTTGTCACGGTTGGGATGGACTATATTGCAATACCACCTACAACGGCAGATGCCAGCCGAGGTGCCAGTCGGGAACCAACTCCTCCTCCGAGCAATGGGAACGGCGCTACAGTGAATGGAGGTCGACAGTCGGAGAATCGAATGATTGTTTATGATTTAAAGAGCAAGGCCATCGAGCTGTAAGCATCACGCCTTTGTTCCATCCAGCTAACCGAGAAAGAGTTGTCTAGATCGCTACCTACGGACGGTGAACTGACGAGCGTGAAGATATCGGAGGACTCTCAATTCGCGCTAATTAACCATGCACCAGATGTGAGAATTTTTCGAATTTGAACCCTATCTGGATTATTGATAAGGTGTATGATAGGAGGTGCATTTATGGGACTTGAATGAGGGTCGGCTCGCGCGCAAGTTTACTGGGCAGCATCAAGGCCACCACGTCATCCGAAGTTGCTTCGGGGGTGTCGATGGCAACTTTGTGGTCAGTGGAAGTGAAGGTCGGTGCTAGTGCTGTTGTCCACGATGTTTTTTTCATTCAGTTATCGCAGATCGTAATGTTTATGTCTGGCACCGGGACACCGGCGTGCTTCTTGAGATCCTTCCAGGACATGGAGTGGGAAGCGTCAATTCAGTCGCATGGAACCCACGGAACGAACGGATGTTTGCATCTTGTTCGGATGACTTCACAATTCGAATATGGGAACCATTGCCCCAGTACGCCGTTAGCGGACTGTCGTCTTCCGGTGATATAGGAAGAAATGGAAAGGGCAAGGGCAAAGTCCGGTGATAGGATCGTCCATGTAGGGCAGATCGCACTAATCCTCCTTCATTTTGCATGGACAATGGGCATAAGCTTACATTCAACTCATCTTGTTTCTTCAATCTGACTCGGTGTCGCAAACATTTCATTTGTGATCTTTTCCTCCAACTTCAACCAATGTCATGACATGTTACACATAGTTACAATATTTCCTACAGGAACGTAAGATACTCGCAATGTAGACGGCCAGCTTATAGACCAACACGTGATCGCCACTTTGTTCCGAACCAGCATCACCGACGCCAATGAATCCTTGTACGTGGCTCTCTCTGACATTCGCTTTACACGCTCTGGCCCGCGAGTCCGCTTGGAATGGCAAGACGCCAACAGGATCGGATAAACCCAAGGCCTTCTTACCGTTTTACGTCCCACCTGGTGCCAAAAGTTATGACTCGTCGTCTCCCCTGATTCAATTTCGGGGTCTGTGGAGCCAATCGTATTCTAGCTCGTACGTCGAAGGAACATCTCGTTGGACTGACGAACCTGGCGCTCGGGCATCCCTTTCTTTCGTCGGAACTGGCATCGAGTGGTTCGGATCGCAAGACAGAACGCACGGCATTGCTGCAATTTTCATAGACGGTCAGAAGGTGGACGCCATCGATACTTGGAGCCACATCCCGCGTACTCAGCAGCGATTATTCTGGAAGTACGATCTGCCGTATGGTAAACACTCCATACAGGTCGAGCATACTGGAAGGGGAACAGAAGGCGTGGTGAACCCAATCATAGATATTGACGCCATGATCGTAACGAACGGCCATGATTACGGTAACGTACCAAGTGGACAGGACGATGGAAGTCGATGGTCTTTGTTACAACGCGGTTCCACCGGCGTTGCTGCTATGCAATTGGTTGTTATATCTGCCAGTCACGCGCTCATGGTCGACAAGGTGGAGCACAACCCGATATCTATCGATGGCCACCCAGCCTGGGGGGCGCTGTATAATCTCGATACGCAAGCCGTTGTGCCGTTGAAGATACAGTCTAACTCGTTCTGCGCTGGTGGTACTTTTTTGAGCAATGGAACCCTAATCAATGTTGGAGGAAACCCCGTCATCGAAAGCTTCACCTCGCCTGCAGACTTTGGTCATCTGGACGGCTTGCAAGCCGTTCGCCTCTTCCACCCTTGCATTTCTCCTGATGTCTCTCAGTGCCACATGTACGAGAATCATGCTCGTATCCGAATGGCAAGCCCCAGGTGGTACAATACCGTCATCAGGCTATCCGATGGCAGCGCGATGATTATCGGAGGATCCAAGAAAGGTGGCTGGATCAATAACGCAACGGTCAACAATCCAACTGTGGAGTACTGGCCACCAAAGTCAGTTCAGGGTTCGAACGGATTGCCAATCTATCTGCCGTTCCTCGTCGACACGTTGAATGCTAACCTGTTCCCGATCGCCTTCACTCTCCCGGATGGTAAGGTATTCATGGCTGCCAATCAGGACGCCATGATCTACGACTGGAAAACCAACACAGAACAAAGGCTTCCACGAATACCCAATGGAGTCCGTGTCACGTATCCGATGGCGGGTGTCGGGCTTCTCCTCCCGCTATGTCCTGGAAACTACACGCCGGAGATTCTCATATGTGGCGGCTCTGACATCGATGACACCACCCCTGGTTATGAAATATCCTCACAGGATCCCGCGTCCAACCAGTGTTCAAGGATTACACTGACCAAGGCTGGTATTGCTGCCGGATGGGAAGTAGAACGGCTTCCTGGACCAAGGCATATGCCTGATGCCGTTTTGCTGCCAACCGGGCAAGTTTTTATTGTCAATGGCGCCAAGTCGGGCATTTCTGGCTATGGCAATGTCAAAGGCCAGGTCGGAGAGTCAAATGCGGATAACCCAAATCTCACACCTGTTTTGTACACACCCGACGCACCCCCTGGACAACGATTTTCCACCGTGGGTATGAAGTCAAGTTTGATACCCCGTATGTATCACTCGGTGGCAACATTGACACCTGCTGCCGATATCCTGGTAGCCGGAAGCAATCCCAATCTGGACAGGAGCGAAGTGAAATATGGGACGGAATATAGATTGGAACGCTTCCAACCGCCTTATATGAATGCTGAACGACCAGTTATTACGCGACTCCCCCACAATGTTTACTATGCACAATCTTTCAAGATGGACGTCAACATATCTTTCGAGATGAACGCCACGGAACCAGCAATCAGGGGTGAATCCTCTTTCGTTCCCATTGGAAGCCGCATTGACTAATCTGTCCTATCAAGTCGCATTGATGGATTTAGGCTTTGTCACGCATGCTGTACACGCGAATTCCAGGCTAGTATATTTGACGGTCTCCTCGTTCCATAACGGAGAGAACATGATCCTTGCTGGCCCGCCAGATGGCAATATCTACCCACCAGGCCCGGGATGGATCTTCCTCGTCGTCAATGGGGTGCCAAGCCAAGGAAAGATGGTCATGGTTGGGGATGGGCAAGATCCTCCCCTGAACGAGTCCGCCTGGGAGAAGTAAGTGCACCTATGGTGACTACGTGCGACATTTTCTGACTTGTGCAGCATGTTGAAGCAGACTATCGTTGATCAGTACGAGGAGTCTAAGAAGAAAGGCAAAGCTCACGAGACGGTCAAATTTGAGTAGCACGTGCCAAATCGTTGGCTTCTTATCAATGCTGCCGTTCCAATCTGCACCACATGTTCGCTGTTGTCGTGTCCACTGTTCGTTTTTCTAGGTAGCCCACTCGTCGATAATGTAATACTGAGTGATCAGAAGATACATAATCTAACAATGGAGATCATAGAGCCCGTTGTTTCATCCGACTGCTCACAGTTCTCAGTCCGGCATACACCTTTCCTGGGGGTGAGCCAAGGATAAGAGACACAATTGCGTCTCGCGCAATTTTGATGTTTTGGAATGACCCCATGATATGAATTTTTCTAGACCATTAGATCAGAAAGTGAAGAAGGGAGCGATATTTATTTGACAAACGTGTCTGCAAGAACGATTCGCGTGCGGCTTGCATTTTCGATCGTGAATTTCGTCTTTCCATCTTGCCCTGCTATCCGGCCTGAGAGAGAGGTGAATGATGGCTAAGACGACGGATAGCTACATACCAATGGCACGTGATAAGTGATCGCCGTGGAGCGTTTTAACATCCTTGATTTCAAAAGAATCAAGGTAAAGATCGTCCAGACGAAGGAGTGCAATGGCGTCCTTCGATGTCAACTGTTAGGTGATAATCAGTCATAGTTCACATTACTTACATTGACATCGAAACCCAACGCATATGCCTTGACGAAATCGGCTCCTTTTTGGATCGAGCCAATGTCTTTTGTGTGTCTTGACGTCTATATGCAGCGTTAGGTGTACTGACTGAGGATTGGTAAATCCGTACCCTGATTTCAACGCATCTCCGTTGAATATTCATTCGAACTTGCAGGCCAAGAATCTCTGTAAGGGGCGAGAATATGTTCACCCAATCCTTTTTTATCGGTGTCATGCGGTGCGGTGGTATAGGGATTCGTCGAGCCTCCGATTTGAGTGAGGTCGATTGTGCAGCAGCTGAGAGGGCGGGAAATGATGGAACTGATTGAGGTTGAGGCGTAGACCCGGGGTCGACGTCGATTGCGAGTTCGTCGTCCTCTTGTGCGTCTTTACTAATTGATTGTGTAGATCCTGTGATGATGAGGGGCTCTGGTTGCATGTCCTCGTCCTCGTCTACATTGCTTTGCTTCGTTGAGCTTGCTTTCGAGTTGCCATTGATGACTGCTTTCCTTTTTGCCAGGCCCCTCCGGGTTTTCTTGTGAGCATTGGGTAGAGCAACAACATGGGTAACGACCATGATGGGAGAAGAAAGATAACACTGGAAGCACTACCTCACGTAATCCTAAAATCACGTCTACATCATGTCCAACACGATCGGAAACACCCAAGACCTCGATACTAGCAGAAGAGATGGTAAGGGAGCCACAAACGGATACATGACCTTGGCTAGAGCACCTTCTAGCTTTACAGGGCTTACTGAGCTCCCTGGGGCATGTCAACGACAACCCATCCCCAGGCGCCAGGCTGTCAGCAGAACAACTTCGGACATTGTCGGAGACGTTCAACGAGATCTTAGGTGGTGGTGCAGATCCTGGCTCAACGCAAGGAGACCAGCCTAGTCAGGTATATGTGCCTTGGATATGTAATTTACTCGGTTGCCAACTCACAAATACAGCTCCTGAACGAAGATGGCCTTCCCATCATCGACATCTCCGAACCAATCAACGAGGATCCTCAAATCAGTGCTTCGCCCTCTCCAAGACAGGAGTTTATCTCGTTCTCTCTTTTGCCACCTGACGAAAGGGAACGGCGGCAACGCGAACGCGAACATATTCTTGATTTGCTAGAGGAGGAGGAACGTTTACAGCAGCTACAAGAGGAGAAGGATGCTGAGGAGAAACGGAAGGAAGCGATTAGAAAACGAAAAGAGTCCGCGAAGGCTGACTTGGAGCAGTTGAAAGCGAGACGAGAGCTGCAGAAGAAGATGGGACAGGCCCTCGTCTGCCATGCCAAAAGAACGGGGGAGAACAGACAAAACGGGGACGCACCCTTGAAGCCTCGGGTCACATCTCCGGTTACAAAGAAAACTGTATCCTTTGCAGACACGCCAGCTGTGGAAATCGACGAAAGAAGTCGGCAGGCGTCAATACGCCAGCCTGACTGGGGCGATGTTACTCCCGGCAGATTACGTGCACAAAGCCGTATACCTCTGGTGAGTACAGCCGAGGCACAGAAATACCCCATGAAAACGCATGTGGTGGAGCGTCGTCCCACTGCAACTCCTGCAACTCCCTTTCACAACGATGCAGACTCAGATGACGAGTCTCCCTCAACTGAGTACCTTTCCCCACACACGGAACATGATTCTTCAGATGGGGAGGATAGGCCCTCATCGTGCGACACCGATTTGTCGGATGATGAGCCGTTGGAGGAAAGATTTGATTACGATGCTGCACAACATTACCGCGAAATTTCTCTGGAATATCGCAAGAAAAGACACGCCATTGGCGCTGAGACTACGAGGGCAATGACTGCGCATACTCATGATGACTACGAAAAACACGAAACTGTGAGTCACCCGAGTCGTCGTGCATTCACTGAAGTTAACAATCACTTGGGCTCCAGTCGAACGGACAGCAGCCATTGTCGCGTTTCCGGGCGGACCGCATGGCAGCAGCGTACGACAAGTCGCATGGTCCCGTTTCTTCATCGATAGGACAAACTGTCATTCCAGCCTCCCGTCAAAAGTTCCTTCGAAATTCCGTGAAGCTAGGCAAATTGGTAAACGATCAACTGGTGGGGGGAGATTCTGGAGAGAGTGGGAGCGATGATGAGACCATTAGGGAAGTAATCCAAATGTTGCAAACGGGTCGCATTCAGAATGCTGGTCCCGATTTCAAGCCATCTTCAATGTCTGCCGTCGCTCCTCCCAAAAATCCTGACACTGTGGATTCACCAATAGTATCGACGCCAACTACTGCATATGAAGCAAAGCCATCAAGATTTAAATTAGCTCGTCGAGGAGGGACCACAGCAAGGACCGCCTTCCCGGACAATAACGGCAGGGACAACGTCTGGTCGCACCCAGCCATTTCGAGTGTTGTCGAGCGGAAAGCTCCAAGATCGTCTCCTAGCCACCATTTCCAGATAAACAAACCTCCTCCACGGTCTCCGCCGGTGGCCAAAGTTTCTGAACAGGCACCTCCCATGATTATTGACTCCCCATGATTCCCTATGACAGCTAGTTCTCCATGACCCCACCCGAGGCAGCTTGAGCACCTGTCATTAGTTGATTCAATGCAAAATTTGATGATCCAGTCTCGGGTGTCTCTGCGAGACCCCTCGTCTGCAAAAAGGCCTCAAAATTTATGGCTGAAAGAGAAAGGACAATCAAGTGAGAGTTCTGCTTGCCACGCTATTTTTGGGCGTGAATGTATTCTGTTCCGAGCTCGTCTAATACTCCGAGCCCTCCGAACCCTTCACTGTCAGTACCTTCTTTCCAGCGGCTGGCGTACTGCAGCTCTCTGGTTCGGCATCTCGCTGTACATGGTTTAACTTGGCGAGCTGACCCTCGTATCGTAATTATTAGCACCAAAAAAGTGGACAAATCCGGACTCGAACCGGAGACCCCCCGCAGTTCAGCACCTATGCTAAGCGGATGTGATAACCAGCTACACCATATGCCCCATGGTTGGCTCGGCAAATTGTGTGACGTGTAAATCATAAACAAAGCTTAAAGTTGTTTGATCAAATGCCATGATCCTGTTCAGTGTCGTTTTTCGTGTCCTTATTGCCCTTCTCACTCAAAGTTATTTCCAACCCGACGAATACTTTCAAGCATTAGAGCCTGCGCACAAATATGTTTTTGGTTATGGTCACCTCACTTGGGAATGGGTGAATCCCGAGCCATTGAGGAGCATGCTATACCCCGCACTCAACGTTCCAGTGTACTGGCTACTAAAAGTATCGGGATTGGACGCATACCCCTCGTTGGTGGTAAGTTTCGGCACGTTCTCAGCCGACGTATCTCATGTCAATAGGTCTCCGGGCCAAGAGTGCTCCACGGTTTGCTCGCCGCTCTAACAGACGTTTCGGTACCCAAGCTGGCTAGCGTAGTGCTCGACCAGGCGTCTAGCGAGGGAATCGCTGACCGTGCAGTTGTATCAGTACGTGATCGTATCTGTGTCCTCGAATCCTTCGATAATCAGGGTTTATAGTACCTCCTTTCCATAACCTCTTTCTTTCATTCGCTGTCCTTGTCAAGATCTTTGTCTAACTCACTGGAGGTATCCCTCACAACTATAGCCTTGGGATATCTCCCGTGGGATGCCCTAGCTGGGTCTTCCTTACATGATTTGTGCGTTCTGCTGCGTGATTTGTCTATGCATACCTCTTACGAATCTTTGAAGACGTAAGCTGAGATGGAGCACCTTATTCGCCGCGATTGCGTGTGCCATCCGACCAACCAACGCTATCATCTGGATATACATGTTCGTTATTCTCTTTTGGCGCGCCAGAAGAAATGCAAAACTCCTTGCATCTATTCTACGGGATGCAGTGTGTATTGGGTGTGTACCATTGGCCTTGCATTCTCGCAAACTCTCTTTTGATGTTTCTCCTAGTTCGGCAGTTCTTCTGGCCGTTTTTACGTTGGATACGTGGTTTTACGGCCGGCCAACGTTGACTTTAAAGAATTTCCTGCTCGTGAATGCGTCGCCAGTCTCGTCATTCTACGGATCGAGCCCCTGGCACTATTATATTGTGCAGGCCCTCCCCATGCTATGTATGTCGGCGTTGCCGTTCGTCCTTCACGGGCTACAGCTCGCATTCGCGAAGCATGGATCCAAGTTGCATATCATGGCAGGGTGCATTGGATGGACTGTATCCGTCTATTCCTTCATCGGACACAAGGAATGGCGGTTCTTGCACCCGTTACTACCCATGATGCACATTTTGGCCGCCGAGTCCATTGTTCAGCTCATACAAGGCCAGGAAGTCAGGCATGCACGGCCTATCTCGCGATCCCCAGCTACCTGGAGGAGACTCCAATTCATCATCCCACTGATTTTGGTGCTATCGATTCCAGCTTCTATTTATGTCATGTTCTTCCACTGCACGAGTCAGATCGAGGTCATGTCATTCTTGAGGCAACTTCCCGTCGATAACTCCACGACAATCGGATTCCTAATGCCGTGCCATTCCACACCGTGGCAAGCGTATCTCCATCGCCCAGACCTTGCTCAGCCTGGAAGGATGTGGGCATTAGGATGCGAACCACCTTTAGGGTACGTGAGATGTTTCATTAATTGTGCGTGATAAAGCTGAGTAGATGACCCAGGCTCCAGAATCCCACAGAATACAGGGATCAGACCGACATTTTTTTCGAGTCACCAGTTTCATACATGGAATCTCACTTCCCGGTTCATGTCGATCCTACATTTCCCTTGTCCCCTTTCGCCTTCTCAGTTCCAAACGCAACGTTTATACAAACATTGAGAGCAATAGAGACCCGGTCGGGCTCGTGGGATCTAGAGTGGCGGCACGAGTGGCCGAGATACATAGTTTGCTTTGGTGTTCTGTTGGAAGAGCCTGGAATACGGTCTTTATTTAGAGGCAACGGATACCTTGAGGTATGGAAGGGTGGGTGGGAGTGGGAGGGAGAGGGAAAGAGGAAGGGGGGTGTCAGGGTTTGGGCTTACAGATCCGACGCACTGTGGGCAACTGATAGTTCTTCCTAGAGGTTCATACCAACGTAGCCTTTTGACTAGCTGCTTGTTGATATGTCAAACGTCAATCGAGGCCAAGAATAACATGGAATTGAGATTGGTAACTAAACGTAGACGTAGGCGTCGCATTGTACAATGCAGATATAATGACTTGATGGCATCTCCACTCTACGTGATTTGGCAGGTTCCAATGTCACTTATTCTGGCGTCGAGTGAGCTAGATAAGGGGTTAGGGCATACAGGCTGATAAAGATGTCGGCCAACCACGTACTCTGCGACGCTTCTTTAACCTGGAACACAATTTTAGAAGACGTAAACTAGCGAGAGGAGGGCACATACTTATGTTTCTTCATCTTCTTTCGCTTCTTTCGGCGCGTGCTGTCAGCGTGGATGGTAACCCATTCCTGCGCCGTTTCTTTAGCCAAAGTCATGTCGTTCTCCAAGTACTTGGCACCGAGTCCAAGACGAGACAAGGCGCGCTGCCACACAATAGCACCTCCGACGCGATTCATGACCAGCGCGTGGGCTAGTTGGCGAGCGGCATCCGCGTCAGCGTCCGAGGATGACTCCGGGGGATTATCAATAGTTGCGAGTGAGGACCGTGAGTCACTGATGAGTTGATCCTCGGAAGATGTGAAGAGCGGGGTGGAAGGGTCGGTTGCCTCGAAAATGGTAGAGGTTGGCTGGTCCAGAAGGAGCAAGGGACGATGCAACGAGAAAAATTGATGAAGTTTGTATTCTTTGGAAGAGACGGTGGGATGGGTTGGGTTACGGCCGGGAGACGAGAAGGGGTAGGTGAATGGCGGTGAGACACATGGGTGTGCGGTGTGCGACTGTGGATGTGTTTCAGCTGGCTTGCTGGACAATTTCTCCTCAGCAGGTGCAGCTTTTACCACTCCGCTTGCATTTGTGGGTGGACTGGTGGCAGCGGGCTCTGCAGGAGCGCCAGAAGCGGTGGTATTGTCTACCTTTGTTCGTCCAGGTTGCAAAACTGGCTTTGGTGATTTGGCGGACACAAAATGTCTTCCACCCCCCGGTTTCGATGAGAAGAAGGAAGAGTAAGCTCTGCCTACTGGATGAGCAGGACGAGCAAGACGGGAGAACAACGACATGCAAGTGCTGTATTAACGAGAGCAAGCCAAATCTGGTTCAACAGCAAGCCACCTGCCACATCAATATTCATCCACAGCACAAAAAGGACCACAACGAAGGCCTATATAACTTGCACTCACTGCACCACCATGTCATCTACTCATGTCTTACTCTTCTTTGCGCAATCGCACAGCGTTCGTCGGCAGACTAAAACGCGGCTCACTCGACATACTTCCATCCTTGCCCCTTGACATCCTCTGCGAGGTAAGACTCTCTCGTTATCATGCCCATTGCTTGGTCACCATCCCACTTCAGATATTTTGTTTCCTGCACCCAGCCGATCTTCTTGTCCTCGCTCGCACTTCCAAGGCGTTTCGTCGTTTCCTTCTCAAAACGTCGACCGCGTTTATCTGGAAGTCTGCCCGGCGAAATGTGGACGGTCTCCCAGAGCCACCCTCGGACATAAATGAACTTCAGTATGCCTCCCTAGTCTTCGGATTCACATGTCATTACCAGGTACTCCAAATTTACACAATCCCCCGTCATACTAAGTCGTACACCCCAGGGATGTGATAGGAAAGCGCGTGATACACTGTGGCACCTGCGTATTCGCTCGTGTGCGAGCTGTCGGCCGAAACACCAGTAAGTCCATCGGGTTAACGACATACACGAATTAATGACATGCTAGGCCAGTCAAAGTAAACGAGAGTGACAATTACCTTGCTATTTGTGTGATGCTCGCCTGCTATCCCGATACTCTGGAACAGTACATACCTTGCGGACCTTTTCTCAATGCCAAAGGCAGGTTACTCGTTTGCTCATACCTCCTAGAGGAACTCACATTATGTAGGAAATCCTGTCAAAGGCTTCCAGGAGCACCACATCAACACATTTGCGGATGAACTAAGCACATTGCCCCTCTCAGAACGTCAAGCCTTCCTCGATCGTCGCAGGCAAGCTACCGAGGTAATTGGTCGAGTGAGTGTCCGAATCTCAATTGTCCCCGAGCTACCCCTCATCGGTGCATAGTTTGCACGCGCAGGTGTTGCGTGGCAGCTCAAGGAAAAAAACGTGCGTATTGTGGAATTGCGGAATAAACGGGCGGCACGAGCAGAAATGTTTGTCTGGTGTGTAAATGGGCGAATTCAGCTGATGGGATTGAACAGTATCCACGAGAATCTTGTCGCAACCGACTTTAAAGAAATTGAATATTTTGGGTGGGACCGTATCCGCAAGCATCCTCTCATCAATAGCACCCAGGCAATGACAGACAAAGGTACATAACATATTCTGCTTCTAGTCAACAAGATACATTGACCTCGTACCAAGCATGCTCCAGTGTGCTGGACCAACTTCGAGAGTACATGTTGGGCTGGCGAGAACTTCGGATGGAAGAGCAAGTGTACGCCTTTCGACGCCGCGTTTTCGTCGATGCTTGGC
>JBBPRA010000089.1:0-63428 GCA_038092775.1 Boletus rubescentipes
CGAGGTGACCACGTTGGTTCGGACCTTTTGGCCAACGATAGTATGCAACTCCATCAGGGACCTGCCAATTGACGCGATGTTTGGTTCTGAGACGCGGACTCCACGCTCCACTTCGCGGCTAGATAATGATTCATACCTACCTGGAGTGCTGCGCTCCCTCCAATGCATCGACTCTTCTTTTTTCAAACGGACATTGACGGCGATCTTGGTTTGGAGGGTAGGTGACACAAGCATGTGCAGTTGGAATCCGGCCCTAGCGTGCCGGTGCCTTGCATCGATGCAGCGGCGGGGTCCTAAAATTAATCCTGTAAGGATGGAGGGCAGTACCCATGTCCTCGGTGCGCGTGTCAGCGCGTGGTATTTCTATCAGACGCGCACCTCAGCCCTTGCGTGTCATATTAACGCTCTTATTGGTAATTTCAGTCCCACTTGGCAGGCTTAACTCCTTCCGGAAGTTGCAAACGCTATTGGTATGCATACGGAAGCTCCCTATTGTAGAATAATGATCATGTGCAGAATTCCTCTGCCAGTGTACATCAACGGGTCAGCTTCTCCAGTATTGTGCTAAATCGTGAATCCGATCGAGCACGACCGTAAAGTACGACGTTTCATTCAACAACGCCTCAAAGTGTTTGATTGCTTCCTCTTCCGTGAGATCAAGCCGGAACTTGTCCTGGATCTGTTCGTGCACATCACGGTGTTTGATGTCGGGTATGTTGGCGTCGACCATGAGAGCGACGAGATTCAAAATGAGATTGGCGCTCTTACGCAGGATGGTGAATGCTGTGAAACAAAAATTTTTGAAACGTGCATAATGCGTGGATTGCGCGCCGCCCATCCCGTCGACCATCTCCTTACAAACCTTTACGGGAGGAGGGAAGGGCTTTGGGTCGCGACCCAAGATATAGCCAAAGTCAACTGTAGATACGCATTAGCAGCGTATTACGAGAAAATCCACGGATAATACCATGAAAGAAATGCCCTGAGTATCGGGAAGAATGAGCATGGGCCTGAAAGTCATTAGGATGACAAGAAAAACGGACCATCGGATGTGAGTAATAAATTATCCAAATGGCGGTCACCAACGCCAAGTAGGTATGTGACGACGCAATAGCCAGCTACAGCTTGGTCAACGGCTGTTCTCGGACCATGCGAGCAAAAGACATACCACAACTACGAACGAAGGTGTCTATTACACTCGGCTCCACACCATACGTGCCTACACTTCCCTCGTCTGGATGGCTTGCTCGCAGGTAGTTGAGTAGCGTTCCGTGTTCGCTAACTATTGCTGCTATCGTCTTGCTCGGAATGAACTGCGCCATACCCTGTAATGGACCGGTAGCCAGGACATCGTATGGTATCAGTTTCAAATCCAAATTCTCCTTTCGCAACAACTGGTCCATCAGCGTAAAAAGTTGCAATACCAATTGGTCTTGTCGCATGTCGTCCCCATCTTTGAACATGACAGGATATTCCGAACCATCCACGCATTGGAAATAGAGCAAGAACGGGAATTGATTCGATTTGAACACTGAGGATTTCTCAGCATTGATGCCGGTGATCTCGATTCGGGCATTCAGAGGCAGAGGAAGCGGCGGTATGTTGATAAGGCCGTTCTTCGAGTCGTTTATGAATGAACGCAGTTTTTCGATCTTTTTTGGTCGAGGGTCTTTTGAAGTCCTGATGTCTCTTGCGCGCTTTGCCAATGTCTCAACCATGATTCCTTGTCTTCGCATGAGCTCGCGACGTTCACTACCACCTTCCGACTGCAACGGGCACGAGTTTTCAGTGAACCACTAAATCAAAACAAGAGTGTACGCACCTCGAGTATCTTGCTTAGAAACTTGAATACAACTCTGCCATACATTTTCGCCACCGTTCTATCCTCCAGAGCAACCTCAACCATGAGGTACCAATACAATCGGTTGCCCAGTACATGATTCTGTACTCCGCGACTAATCAAGAAGTCGGACAACCCGCTGTCGTCGTATGATATTGCGCTCGTCGTTGACCGCGACGATCGCTGATCGCTTGCAGCGCTCTCAAACTTAAGCGCCTGGACGAGCTGGAGTAGATACAACATGAGTTCCTAAAGCAATTCCATTAATGAATCAGAAGATAGATGATGGGAAATGATATAGTCACATCATCATCAGCGCGGTTCAACTGCCTGACCGCAAACGCTCTCACACGCGAGTCCAAGGTACCAGGACCCAGCAGCTCGAGGGCGTCGTCGGTATCTACCTCCGTCCACATGGGCAACAACTCTTCGACCGCCTGTTTGACTTCTGACGGATCTCTCCAAGTTACCGATTTCAGGAACTTGGTCAAGCCACGCTTGTCTCTTGCGAGATAAAAGCGGAACTTCCAGATCAAGTCTTTCTCCTCCGAAGTGAGAGGTTGTGAAGGAGGGTAGCTGAGGATTTCCTAAAGTAATGCACGTCAGCGGGGTTGCATGTAGACGATGGAGGCCAGGTACGCACCCCGAGCTCGTCTCTGATCTTGGCATTTGGTTTGAGTTCTCTGTCATACGGACTACTCCGATGACTCCGGACCAGACGGCGATGCTTGTCCTCTACAGGATTGTCGCGTGCCATCTCGGGGTCGAGAACCGCCCAGATGTGAGGATCAGTCGCGAACGAGGGTGGGAGAACGGGTGCGGCGGGTGTTTGGGCAACCGTTGTTGGTGCAGTAGAAGTTGACGGCGTGTTTTGGGCCTCCTGTCAGGACCATCTCATCAATTTCACAACATGTCCAAACTTTGGGTGTACTCGCCGGTTCACTAAAGACCACGGGAAAGTCGAAGCGAGGCAGATCGATGTACAAGAACATGTTTTCGGACTTTGCGGTCTCGGCCTATAACAATTAGCTATGCCCAACGCAATACGGCAAGTCTGAACGAGCGCTCACAGCGTGTATCTCTTCCATCCTCCGAAATGCCATCTTATCGAGCCAATCCGACTTTGGGAGATCTCCCCGTTCATACTTTTTCACGAGCTAAGATGGTACATTTAAGGTATTCGTCAAATAGTCGTGCGGGTTGAGAATGAACACACCTTTTCCAACCGACCCATTTCATCCCTCGTGCCCAATTTGCTAGGTGTAGTTGAGTCCATTGACCCGTCTGCCTCCTTACCAGGCCACAACAACAGTCTGTGTTTACCTCTTCGAAGGGTCCTGGAACACGATGAACGGTAGATATACGAGTCGAAGAGACCAACCTACCATTTTTTTCCGAATAGTCTGAAAGTCGTGCCACCCACTGGAACGGCCGAGCGTGGAGCGCCAATGTCCCATACAGTAAAGGTGATTTGCGAGTTCAGCGGGAGGTCGCAGTATCGTATTTGGAGCGATACCCATTCGTTCCAGCTGTACGGGTAAACACGAGTAGGTAGGGAAATGGTTTAAGAGGCAGAACGTACATGTAATTGGTTTTGAACGCCTTGAAGGACGTCCTGAATGGAATTGTCAGTGGCTTGTTGTCAGCGACCAGCTGGCAGGTGACGTAGAGGTCCGAGAGTGACCTGGATAGATATCAATTCTGTCGCAAGGAGGGACGAGAACGAATCGTACGAAGATTGAGCACCATGAAACCTCAGCTCCGGGTTCTCCAGTACCTCCGAAACTGACTTTCGTGGCCTTGTTCCTTCCAGTTGTGAGCTGGATCAAGGATTCGTTGGGCATAAGCTGTTGGAATATCACAAAGCAACGCGTACATCCGAAAGGTCAACGGTAGCCTTAGGTCGGAAAGCTTGGCGAACGTAAAGTCATCGCGATTGTCCTTGTCCATAACCGTTCTTCAGTGGCCCCGCCTGCAGTGGGTGGGGTCCGTGACTGACCCGCTACAGCGTTGAATGTAGTAACTCAAATCGCCTCAGCATTATCTTAGAACAGGAGTGGTCTATCACCCATTTGGAAGTACCGGTGGCTACAGTCACCAAATCATTACCCAGTCATTACAATCTGTCCAATTGCACTCCCCACACTACTTTAGTAATGTACATCTGCACCAACTGTGCTTTTGACTGTGAGCACGAAGCAACCCTGCTCAAAGAAAGTAGGAAAACGATGACCCAGAGCGGTATCACGTCAGGATATATTACCGGTCGTCTACTCAGACTTGTAGTCGGGGCGCAGGGAACGGACGACTTTGCCTGGATACCACGAATTGAGTGACTGCGCTGTCAAACACTAAAACGATAGTCTCACCAGCTCTCCAGATTTCCTGGTCGTCAATTTCCTTGAGTTCCTTGGCAAGGTCTTGGCGGTAGGTCGAACGGCCATTGAACTCCAAGGATTTACGAGTTTCAGTGCCATTCTTGACGCTCTCGTAGAGCTTCTCGAAGAGGGGAAGGTTCGTCTTTTCAAAGATGGGGGCCCAGTCGAGTGCTCCGCGACGGGCAGTGGTGGAGCAAGCATTGTACATGTAGTCCATACTGTTGGTAGAAAAACGACCGATTTAGCAAATACAGAATTGAATCTAGTTATGAACACTAACCCTTTCTGACCAATCAAAGGGTAGAGAGACTGAGTAGCCTCCTCGACGGTCTCGTTGAATGCCTCGGAAGGGGTGTGGCCGTTGGCACGGAGAACCTTGTATTGAGCACAGAACAAACCCTCTGTCGGTCATGTGAGGCAGAGTCTACCAGAGTGCGAACAAGGAAACTTACGAATGGCACCCATGAGCTATTCGCGCAAGGTGAGTATAACAGAGTGAAGGTATTTAAGCAGAGACATACCACGCCACGTTCACCATACAAGTCAGAGTAAACTTCCTTCTCAAAGGTGGTTTCGTACATGTAACCAGAGCCGATGGCGACACCGAGAGCAACAGCCTTTTCCTTTGCCTTGCCTGTAACGTCTTGAAAGACGGCAACGCTGGAATTGATACCCCTGCCCTCCTTAAAAAGGGTGCGGACAGTGCGACCCGAGCCCTTGGGAGCAACGAGAATGACATCAACATCAGGGGGAGGGATAACATGTGTATCGTCCTTGTAGACGATGGAGAAGCCGTGGGAGAAGTAGAGGGTCTTGCCCTTTGTGATGAGGGGTGCGACGGTGGGCCAAGTTTGTGATTGTGCGGCGTCAGAAAGAAGGTTCATGATGATCGTTCCACGATTAATGGCCTCTTCAATAGGGAAGAGGGTTTCACCTGGTATCTATCGAGAACGGGTGAGAGGGGGACGAAGTGAGCAGCGGGAGAAACTGACCCAACCATCTTCGAGAGCCTGTTTCCAGCTCTCGCCATCCTTGCGGACACCGACGATGACATTAAGGCCGTTGTCACGAGCATTCAAGCCCTGACCATGACCTTGGGAGCCATAGCCGATGAGGGCGAGGGTGTCGTTTTTGAAGTAGTCGTGAAGCTTTGCGAGGGGCCAGTCGCTGCGTTCATAGACGACCTCCTCCGTGCCCGCAAAGTTGAGGGTCTTGATGCCACGCGCGGGGAGCGTCTTGTGGGACGTGTCAGCTAAAAAAAAACGAAAGCGGGTATTTTTATGAAAATTTACCTGAACCGGGGGACGGGGAGCAGCAGCAGGGGAGCGGGCGAGGAGGGAAAACGACGCCGCGTGGAGACGAGGCGCGCGACGAGCGAGGACGCGAAGAGAACGCGAGGAAAGACGCGATGCGATCGAGGCCATCGTTTGCAATGGGGAAGGAGTCATTCCACATTCCTTTTCTACTGACGGACTCGGCCGAAAGCCGTCCGAAATTGTCCGAATTACGGACCACGTATATTACATTAGATACAGACATTCATTCAGCCTTTTTCGTTTCCTGGCCATACACAATCTCATCTACCGCCGCTCTCTTTCCCTGCGCGTTCAGCACCGCACCCGACACCAAAGTGTAGATGGGGACAAACATCCCAACACGTTGCTGGTAGGCCTTGTACGCGACGGGGTACTTGGACAGTGAGATCGACTCCGTGAACAAGGTCGACGAGAAGAACAGCGTACACAGCACCAAGCTTGGAGCAAGTGGTGCTAGTGATTTCAGCGACGTCGGCCATGCTTGCCTCCACGGTCCATCCACACACACTAGTGGGATCAAGTTGATAGTGATCTAGCACACGCACCCTGGTCAGTAAATCCGCGACATTTACCACAACACAACATACCCAGAAACTTTGCTCGCAGAGAAAGTTGGGGTGCCTTGACCACGCCCACAGTCCCCTTGTCACAAATCCCCTCTCCGCATCCCGCTTCGTCCAGGTAATGCGTGCTCCAATCCATTCGTTCGGATTCAATTTACCCGAACGCTTGAACGTCTGATACGAGTACTGCTGATTGTCCGCGATGAACTCGATTAAAAGTGTGAGAAATCCAAGTGCGCCAAGAGCATAATCAGTGACATCCAAGCGCGTGTGTGGTTGAGTAACGGCGATCTGAGCCGGAACACCAAGGAGGAAGAGAATGATATTCTGAGTTACAGCTGGACGCCACGGTGAGCTTCGCACCCTGTACGAAAGAAAGGCCTACCAATGAACGTGAGGTTAATGACCTGGAACAACCAAGGAGGTATCTTCTCGCGAAGAACCTGCCAACGATAGTCCTCGTCGTTGCTGATTTGAACAATACATATGATGAGTGGCTCATTCCTTCAGCTAGGGAACACTTACAGACTGAATAGTCCTCGTCGCAATGTATTGTACGAGAGCCTGCAAGCCACGTGTTAAAGGGGCCATACAATAGATAGGGGTCACGATGCACCTGAACATCCAAGTTACCTGAAT
This sequence comes from Boletus rubescentipes, assembly GCA_038092775.1. Classification (NCBI taxonomy): domain Eukaryota; kingdom Fungi; phylum Basidiomycota; class Agaricomycetes; order Boletales; family Boletaceae; genus Boletus; species Boletus rubescentipes. The sequence goes on from JBBPRA010000089.1 coordinate 6,737, forward strand.
TCTTGCACATCAGAGCCAACCTTCAATAGAGATACAGACGACTCACGACCAAAGCAAGCATGAGCAACGTGCGGGGACTGAAGGTGCCCACAAAAGACTCGTGGACTGTTTCGGGGGTGTACGGAAGAAGGAACATCTGAGGGGTACGGGGCCAGAGTGGAAGAAGGGCATAATAGGCAGTGTAGATAGTGGGAAGGAACGTCCAGAGTCTGTCCACCTGCGAGACGTTGCCGGTGAGGAGAGACAGAACATATACAATCAATGTCGCCCCCAGACAGAGCTGGATTGGCCAAACGAAGAGCGGTGCTTGCTGGTTGAGTACATCCATGTTAAGATGATCGAGTGATGGCGAGCCCCTCACTTATACGACCTTGTTGACATTTGTTGTGGCAAGGTGACTTGATCGTTCCGCCATGACCACCAGCGTCCTCTTCTCCACATTCCCGCCTCTTCCCACCTTGTCTCTCCGCGTCCCTTCAGAGACTCGCGTACATGATCTCTACGACATCCTCTGCGATCGCTACCCCGACCTACCCGCCCCCGATTCGTTGTACTTCTCCCCACTCAGCGGTTCGCTCACCCCCGATACCCGCGTGTCAGAGCTACATGGAAACTCGTCGGATCTCGTCACTCTCCGGATCGTTCCACGTCTGCGTGGTGGAAAGGGTGGCTTTGGCTCCCAACTCCGTGCAGCCGGAGGTCGCATGAGCAGCCAGAAGACCAGTAATAACGACTCGTGCAGGGATCTCAGCGGTCGCAGGCTCAGCACCATCAAGACTGCTAAACGGTACGTTCATTCCCTCACTTCATTGACACATATACCTGACCCACATCTAGCCTGGTCGACTATATGGAAAATGAAGAGGAACGCAAGAAAGCCGCAGCAGAAGCTAAAAAGGCCAAGCTAGAAACCCTCGAGAAAAAGATTGCTTCAGCTTCGGCGGATCCCGAGTCTTCAGCAGGGAAGAAACATCGTTTTGATGATACCGAATACTTGGAAGAAAGTCGGGAAATCATCGATAGCGTAAAATCTGCTGTTTCTACAGGTTGGTACCCTCGGCCGAGCAGATGCGAATTCGTCGCTGACGAACGCATGTCAGGCTTACTCAAGAAGAAGAAAAAGGCCAAGATCAACCATTCTTCGAGTTCTCCAGAAGGTTCAAAGGCCCCTTCAGAACAACGACAGGACCATGCCCCAGCAGCCCTCGGTCCTGCGGGAGCTGAAAAAGCAGTAACTTCCTCTACTCCTGTCACAGTGACTGCATCGGCGTAGTATCGTGAGGTTTTTCATGTGTTGTATGTGTGGTCGTTGAAGAGATATTATCATGTCTATTGTATTTCATACCCGAATCGAGTTGCTTTGCCAGTACGGTAATTGCCTTCCAGTGACTCTCGTTGCCGCTACAAATCAAGTCTTAGGTATAGGTTCCATATATTTGGCGGTCGCACCGTCGGTATCTATAGTCCACAAATCCCATCCGCTGGTCCTCAATTAATGTCCAACTTCCCGCAGGACGTATACGCGCGCAATCTTCTATCACATCGCGGATATCCTCTGTGGACCCCCGAACCAAACATCGAACTTCCAGAGTGTTATCAACGGGAGGGGCTCAAAATTGGCGACGTCGGCGTTGTCGATGAGGATGGTAGCTTTGATGTCTTCTTTAACATAACTTTACCCAGAGAACATCCCCTCCATGCACCCGATGGCGTCCCCGATAACTTTACACAGGTCAAGTTGAGACGTGAAGACTATAAGATCGTTCATGTTGCGGAGTGTCCTGGTCGTGTTATCACGTCTTCTAATGTGGACCGTAGCATTAGCTCTATTGATCCCTTTGACTTGAATGGCAAGGTCCGCAGGTGGGTCGTCTTTTCGATCGTACAACAACTCTTCTAACTATGCAAGTCTCAGCCTGACTGATTATCAGTTCAGTCTATGCCAGAATGAAGGCGCGATGCTCATACTCCCAGAAGGTGCTGAGCGCCATAAGCTCGTGAAGGAATTACTGCTCTTGGATGTCATCATTCAGAACGCAGTCGAGTGGCATCGATTTGCTCGAGAACAACTCTATCGAAATATCAGAAACGATGCCCTTTACCTAGTTACCGGGTTTCACAAAGCATATTCATGGTCACTTGCATCATTTGCTAACACCGGAGCATCTTCTGCCCGGTGTAGGTTGGTGCAGTTGAGCGCCGGTGGCCCCGTCTTAACAGCCCATTCTAATTGGGAATCTGTTCGCCCTTTAGAATGGCGTATTGGGCCAAGTCGACACTCTGACGGAATTCCAAACCAGAGTACGTTTATAACCGGGTTCAAAATCGCAGTCAACGAAGAACTATTGCACCTGAAGCGAGTCACGGTCAAGGTTGATCATACGAAACGTACTGTGGCCTCTAGACTCGTTGGCTTCGGCGCTAGTTTGGCAAATATCCTTGTAGGGGAGACATCAGAAGAGGCCCATTCTCCCGAGACTACCACTCAGGACACTCAGGAAGCAGGCGACCAATCGGTAACAGAACATGATGAACATGTAACAGTGGAGCGTGTACCTCATTCGTCTCAGGTTAAACATTATTCTATTCGTCGGGGTCATCGGAACTGATAAAATTACAGCCCTTTCACCCTTCTGACATTATTAACTGTTATCTTCTAACGATGGTAATCATCTATTCGAACTTTGCAAATTTAATATGTACATCTTATGCAGGAGCCTTCTGCGGCGCTTGCTGTAACACATGACAGTCAGTGGATTGCTTTACTGGAAAAGGTATGTGTGCATGATGCTAATCATGTTCTCATTGGAATATTCCACCCAAGGGTATACTGAAGCCGGAAGAACTGACGCAAGAAGGACGTCTCGAGGAAGTGGTATCCCGTGAGTATCGTATAGTCACCAATCGTGGTAAGTATCACAACGTCCCGCTACTTCACACTGCTCATCCCGATTATCAGGAGCTGTTTACCTGCAAAGTATCGAGTGAGTGATTTCTCTTCCCTGTAGGATATTTTGGGTGTAACGGTAATAAGACCAGAAACATCTTCGTCTCCGTCGTTGCATGCATCGGTTATTAACAGTTCATCTTACAGCAGTGAAGCGCACTTGACAGGTGGATCCCGCACAAAAAGGTACGTACAACAATATCACAAAGTAGACGGGCGAGAACTGAACTGAACTCTTCAATCTGGTGATAATATGTGTCCGCCACAGTCTTGCCCTCAATATGATTTCGCGGCCAAGCATACCCTTAGTTGGACGAGTGACCAAACACCCCGACTACTATATAAGCGACGGTAGTGTCTCGTTTTTGGTAAGTTTGATCCAATGTGTGGCCCAAGCTATCCGGCTGATCAGAATATGGCGGCTGCAAGACGGACAACGTCCTGTTTAGAGTCCACCGGTCATTTTTCGAGCGCGAGTCCGAGGTCTTTCGTGATTGTTTTGAATGCGCTGCAGGGGATGGCCCTCATCATGACCCCGACATACGCCCGTTCGTGCTCGATGTCAAGCCTGACGAGTTCGCACAATTCTTGTCGGTGTGGTACGGCAGGTGAGCGCTTGAGCAGTCAACTCGGACGCTGTCAAGAGAGTCGGTTCATCGTTTGATTGGACAGGGAGTATTCTTATCGGCAGAAAACCAAGGAGAATTGGGTCACTATTCTGCGGCTCGCCACGCGCTGGTCATTCCCGAATATCAAAGAATTGGCTGTCCAGAAGCTCGAAGCCTTGGATTTGCGCCCAGCAGAGAGGATCTCCATCTACACAGAGCATGGTGTGGATGACGAGCGCCTCATCTCGCCATATGTAGAGCTTTGTAAAAGTCCAACCATTCCGACCTTGGCAGACAGCCAGCTCATTCAAATGGAAACACTTCTCAATATCCTTCAAGCACGTGAAGAAGTGCAATGTGAAGCTATCAAGTTAGGTCTTGGAAGTCCAAGGAATGCAAGTCTGGGAGATGAAACTCTCAGAGAGACTGTCTCAAGGTATATCAAGAAAGGCTTGGACAACAAGAACAGGGAGGAAACTAGGCAAGAGAAGGGGAGGGGAGAGAAGGAGAGCCAGGAGAGAGCAAGCCAGACCAAGGAAAGGGAGGAGAAGGAGAAGGGAGAGAAAATGAAGCAAGAGAGGGAGAGGGAAGAGAAAGAGCACAAGGAGAGAGCAAGCCAAGTCAAAGAGGGGGGAGAGAAGGAGAAGGCAGGGGAAATGAAGCAAGAGATGGAGATGGAGAAGAAAGAGAGCCAGGAGAAAGCAGGCCAGGCCTTGGAGAGGGAGGAGAAGGAGGAGGTAGAGAAAGCACAGCAAGAGAGGGAGAGGGGAGAGAAAGAGAATCAGGAGAAAGAAAGCCAGGCCAAGGAGAGAGAGGAGAAAGAGAAGGTAGAGAAAGCACAACGAGAGAAGGAAAGAGAAGAGAAAGACAACCAGGGGATAGCAAACCAGGCCAAAGAGAGGAAGGAGGAAGAGAAGGTAGAGAAAGCACAGCAAGAGAAGGAAAGAAAGACAACCAGGAGAAAGCAAGCCAAGCCAAGGTGAAAGAAGAGAGGGAGAAGTGCTAGAGATGGGGGAATACAGACCATGGAAGAATCCTTTCCACAGGATATGTCTGAGCCAGCTCCATTCACCGTCGCTAACGGTTCTACACAGTGAGGTAATAATACATGTCTCTTCGGCTGTGATTGGAATAGTAGAGGTTGTTTATTTCTCATCACTAACACGCACTTTTAAGGGGGAATGTTGTTGCTTTGAGTGCTTCATCTCTGGCATTATAGTTCAAATTCGGCGAGTACTTTCACTGGCAACTGGGCACTTCTCAGATGTTCGTTGACTCAACCGGGTGAGCGTGACCAACTTAGTGAGTCTCCGGAACCCCAGAATGACATGTCGATTAAGTGTGTGCAAGGTGGGAGAAGAGGTTCTCACCAATTGATTGTTGCCTATCCTTTCACGATTCGGCATATGGCATACCCCAGATTCCAGTGGTAAGAAAGATTCTTAGGTACGAAATAATAAGGACAGGCGTTCGAAGGCCACACATAGGCATTCAACATACCCAAAGGTCGTTGCACTTCACTGACCTACGCAACAATCCTGGCTCGCTTCTAGCGATAGCCAAGTCTGATAGATCCAGATCGAACGACCAGCAGGACAGATCCGAGAACAATTCACTGCAATCTGTTATGACCTGGATATTCGAAGTCAAAAGGAAGACACGAGTGAAATTAGACTAGCCAAACCTTTAGGTTTTCGTAACTTCTGACTCTCCGAAGTCCACGAAATGTTATAGACGAGAGTTGAGATCGATCCTCCTGTGTCAACACTAGTCACCAGAGAAGAATCACCAGATGACGTGTTCATCACAGAGGTCTCGGTCTTGACAGGCGAAGGGTCGCTGATGAACTCCTTCCCATCAAAAATGGTGAAGCTGGCGGGAGTATCAGCGGCCAAGTAGGCGGAAAGCTTTGGGACGGAAACTGCCAGAGCCTCCGAAACACGTACAAAGTGGGCATCCATCTTCGCTTGCTTCTCCCTCTCCACCTCGTCAGACCATTCTTGAAAGTCATTCGAGTTAAATGAGAAAGTCGTAAACTCGGATGCTAGCATCGCGTCGTAGTTTGCCTCAGAGTTGCTCGTCGTCAGGGGTCCACACGAGCTGGATGATGTATGCATTTTTGGTTCCGAGTGCACTCCTTCAGCATCGACATCTGAATCTCAGGCCTCTAGAGAGGAATGGTGGAAGGTGTGCGTTGGGACTTCGGCAAAGCGAGACGCATCGATGACGACAGTGATGGAGCTTCAGCTACGCATCCCGGGCCCAAAATAGTAAGTCGTCGACGTGCTCCTCCATTACGTGCTCGCTGTATGCGACAAGGGTCGTGATGGCTGCCAATGTGGTTTGTCCAGAGGGGGGTGATTTCAATACCGTGACAACGCGAAATATTGAGGTGAGCGATGGGGATGGGTGGATATCCTGCACGCCGTGTTGTTCGACACGAGAGATGGCGAAAGGGCCAAGGTTCGAAATAGCCGGAGAGACGCGACCAATCTTGAATAATTTAGTGATATTGTTCTTCGCCGATCTGACCCTAGAGAGAATCCCCGTCTGCTTCTTCGCTTGAGTATCTGTCCACATATCAAGGAGCCAAGAGCGCTGAACTCCCTTCTGAAGGACGAGCGTCAGGGATTAACAATTCATTAAAATGGCTGTACCCACCGTGCTCTCCAACCGTGTTGCCTGGAATGGCACGCCATCGTCTATGATTGCGGTACCAAGCTTGATGATCCTCTTATCCATGCGCATGTTGATACCAGCGTTAGGACACTTGCAGGTGTGCACGTCTCCGAGTCGGTCGTCCTCACTCTTGCTGAGGGTCTTTGCGTTCTGGAATTTGAGGAGCTCGAAGGAGCTCATGAAGGCGTAGTAACTTGTAGATATGGTATACAAGTAGCGGACAGTCAAGGTGCTGCAACTAAGTCTTAAGGAAGCAGTGAGCAGGAGGGGGGGTTGGCTTTATAGGTACGTTGCAAGGGTGTCAACCGCCAAATGACGTTTAGGAATAAGTAGATGAGTGCCCTTGTGAAAGCCAACCACCATCGGGTACTGGCCCTACAGCCTAGACGTTCATGATTGTTTGGAGACGAAAATACTGTGCATATATTGAAAGTTCGTGCCTTGAGCGGGGAGGAGAAACTGAGCGTTTTTGCTTGGAACGTCTGCCACTGACTTACCCCTTGGATCATCGGAGACACTGCAGCTTAACGAGAAGTTGAATTCTAGATTCTAGATTCTAGACCAGTCAACTTTCCAGGCTTTTTCACTGATGCTTCGTCTCAGAGTCGAATCTTCAAGTTCAGCCTAGCCTGAGACGACAAGTCCGGCAATAATAGTACCGTTCGTCAATCAGTGATCGAATTGCCGCGACTTGAAATTATGCAAGACAAACCTGCAAAGAATTATTAAGCGCATTCATGCAGGCACTTACTACATACCCCCTCAGGGCAGGCTGAGTCGGAGCAGCTGTGCGGAGTGGGCGGACAAGGATTTCGCCTACCAGCCTAAGTGAGCACTACTAATCCCTTGAAGTGGGTCGTGTCAAGCAAGAACTTGTTGAAGCTCGTGAGTAGTACTGGTACTGGCACTCAATGTTGACAAAATCATAGCTGGCGACCTTTACCTCAGGTCTGTCGTCCCTAGGCCCCAATCTCGAGTTTTCAATTCAATCCCCCGCATATATCAGTTCATTCCGGCCTTTGACGATGGAGAAGAAGCCAGAGCCGCTGAGATTGAAGCCAGCGGTCTTTGGAGAAAGGGGCGTAAGCATTATCCGACATTTCGCTCGCGAACGGAGAAACGGAGTTATATTTTATCCAAGATACAGCATCGAAAGGTTATGGAGGTGCAAATGCGAAAGCCTCGGCGCTTTGGCTCCTGAGGAAACCTACCTAAATAATTCGTTCGTCGCGCTCACCAACACCTTTGAGTCTATAATGGTCTTTTTCTAGGCATGTGTCTTTGTTCTCTTGTTGTCCAAACCTCAGAGAACGAGAACCGATGCAAAACAGGAATTTTCGCGCGCCGGAAGTTGGGCAAGACTCGGGCAACCCATATGAGTTTACTACGCCAGCAGCGAAGGCAATGTACGGGAGTATTGGAATCGATATCCGCATGAAGACCATTATCTATTCCGACACTCTGACCTTGGACAGGGCAATATTGAAGAAGCAGTGCGATGACATCGGGTTTCGGTGTGGGTGAGTTTTGGTTGAGAACCATCCATTGGCTTCCATTTCGCGTTCCATATTCTTTTGGAATTGGGACATTCTTTATGAATATTTCAAGACAAAGAGCAGCAGCTATACAGTGAAAAGTAGAGCTCTCAGTATGGTCAAACTTGCCATGGTTGACGGCAGAGATTGCGTTAAAATCACAGATGACCAGAGTAAGGTGCAGTGGACAGACAAGTTTCTCCCGACGATCTTGACTTATACACTCTCAGAACACAGGAGACAATGCACTGGTAGGGTTTGTGAAGAAGTTTACCTACCCAATTTGTGCAAAGGAACGGCGAGCACTCGGCGAAGATCGGAAGTATGAAACTACGTGAAATGTCACTTCTTATATGAACGAAAGTAAAACCGCTTCGGTCTCTTGGATATCCAAACCCGTGCTAACGTTCAGTGTTTCAACCTGAAGCTCTCCACTAACCCTAGCGTCGGCTGTTTCATACGTTTGTCCTCCCCATGTGATTCCAGAGGTCGCATTTGCATATCTGTGGGGGTATGAGCACCGTGATGCGCGGAAAAAATCCACCGTACGTGATGTTAAGCCTCTTTACTGTCATCTGCTGTGCAGCAAGCCCATCATCAGAGAAGTCGATATTGATGTGGGTAGTATTGCGGACTCCCCCGCCAGGAAGATAGGCGACGCTATTGATAAATACTGCTCGAGCAAGCTTCCCGTTCTCGAATATAGCGTATCCTGCGACGTCAGTTGCGTTGACAGGAATTTCGACCACCTGTGTGTCGTAAGTCGAGCCAATTGCTTCGGCAGCAATGATCGCTGCATAGTAGGGTGGTTGTATATGGGGAGGAAGTGGAGTGATCGGAGAGCCATCCAATATAGAGTAGTTGAGAGTGACAGGCTGGATCTTGTAGTTGCGAGGCGTAAGGTCAGGCTATATCGTGCTGAATAGCAATACTCACAAAGTTGTACTTGTAACCGATACCTTCGTGGAAGTGCAATCTACTGATTCCAACTTGCGTCGCAAACAACGAATAATCGAGTGCCCAGAGTGCAGCACCAGCAGTATTGCTCACCCCTACGAATAAATAAATGACCTTGGGGGATACGAATGTAGCCCTTTCACGTACCTGGTGCACCATGGCAGCTCATACCTATAGTCATCAAGTAAGACACGACAAAATGGAGACATAATCAAATACTTACTGTTCGTCTCGCCTAGGATATACTCCAAGCCGTGTGCAAAAGTAGCATTGATATCCGGTTCAAACACGGAGATATTTCCACGAATGTAACTTTTCGTCATCAAATCCTGCAAAACGGAGCCAGACCCAGTGCAAAACGAGCCGCTGTATTGGTGCTGGGAGATACTTGGGGAGAGATTAGAGATGCATTCTAAATTCTGAACGTGAAACGTACGTGGTAATTAAGGCGCCGGGGAGGGTATCGAGAATGCCATCCGCGAAAATTGCTTGCGGAGAGAAACCACTAATGTTGTTATGGGATGAACCAGCAAATGCAGCTCCGATCAACTTGGTGAAGGATGTTTTCGATAGACCAGCAGTTTCCGAGACATTGGTAGCAAATTGAACCCATCTTCTCCAAGTTAGTTGCGAAGATATAAATAATAATAAGGATACTTACTGAGGGACGTATTCGAAAACACTCCAGCTACTATTCCTCCCTCCATTGTTGTAATAGAGGTCAGCCTCGTTGCCCACCTCGATGAAGTTGAGCGTGATCCCCTTGTTCTTGACCGCGTCGGACCCGAAAGCTTGGATCAACGCCGTCGTTTCAAGATAGGCAGCAGTCAAGTTATATTGCCTCAGGTTGACTCCCCAGTGGACACGTGTTCCTGTTAAACAGGAACCAGCTGAAACCAACTGCAGCGCATACGAGTTGGAACTTGCCTTCAGGAAGATGAGATATGATGTCATAAAATCCTTGTCCGACCGTAATGTTAGTCGCCTCGGGGTAAGGGGTAACAGGAGTGGATGCGGGAAAAATATCCTCTTCGAACTGGAACGCTGGATCAGTACTGTGACTACGACGAATTGACGACTGGAGATATACTTCAACACTATAGCTAAAGTCGGTGTGATCCTCAGAATCAGCACCAATCCTGATGAATGGCGGAGAGCGCGTGATTTGAACCAAGTTATCGAGAGCGTTGTAAAAGAACTGGTTCTTCCCTGTGGTTCCTGCCCAGTCTACCCATCTGTCTTGTTCAATGGAGAGTGAGACCAGGTCTGGCGCCACCGATGGAGCACTGCTGGGTGCGCAGAGAGGGATAGTCACATCAACGGCCGAGGCCGCAAATGGAGTTATTGAAGCCAGTAGTATCACTTGATACAACGTCAACATCAGACCGACTGTAAACTGGACTTGCTCGGATCGAGAGAATAGTCGCGGGTTGTGGACGACTGAGCCGGGTTCAATGTGGGATTATGTAGGGGAGGAAGAGGATAATGCGGCCCGAAGTATCCCCATGACCATCAATACATTTAGCACGCTAATGAATCGTTAGGTACTTCTCGATAGGCGGCGTGCTGCATTCTTACGTACGTTCATGAGCTCACCTCAGTAGCCGATGGCAGCCACAACGCTGGCCTCTGTTGGTCTCACCCATCCCATTTCGAACATACAAACGCCACTCCCAAGTCGCACTGAAGACGAGCTCACATGTTCAAGACCTAACCGATGCAGCCAGTGTTGGTCTCCAGTAATGTCTTGTCCGCTTCCTCGGAACGCCAGTATGGTCTCCCACAGTTCCGTCCCACTGAATTAACCTCGTGAACTGAGCCAAGAACTCAGAGAATTGAGCATGTCTCTTACCTATTACAAAGATCTGGTCACGTTCATTTGTATTCAATGCCATTGACATATGATCCAGCTCTAAGAATATCTTTGTGAACAGTGGTGTCCCACTGGCAGGTTGAACAGTTCCAGTTTGACATGGGAGTTACATGTGACCACCAATATAATTTATGCCGACCGAGTCCGAGGGATTTGAGACCAATGGGCATTGAGCATGATGTTCTCCAGATCAGGTGCACTCCACGAAGCTTTGTTCTGTCCATTTGTGGATCAGACACCACGCACCGACCGACTGAAACAAGCAATTAGTGTCAGCGAGAATGTAACCATAAGGTTCCAGACGAATCGTCGATGAGTCTGATCCACACGACTCTGAGATATGATGGTAAAAAGTGACAAAAGTAACACGACTCCAGTCGGCAGACAGCACAACATAAACTTAGAATTACTGACTTGAAGGGTGGTCAGGCTCATCTCCCCTCCGCAGTTTGATGGCCAAGGTTCACCACAAAATTGTTGAGAAGCGACTCGTCTTAGAGTGTTGACTGGCAGATCCAGGCCAGTGACCCTCGGAGACCTGGTCCCACTGGGTCGGAACTTGATATGATGGGTCGTCTCATATTCAGAGATTGCAACTAGTGTACGTACTTGCTTTCATACCGAGTGGGCGCCGTAGGCAGCATATCAAGTACGTAGGCTGGTGATAATCGCAGTCACTGTTGTGTGATGATGATGTTTTTCCAAGTACCGTCAATGATAACCTGTTGGTTGCGAAATGGCCGCTCTGACACAAAAGAAAACGGGGGGGCCTTGAGCGCTTGGGCTTGTGGTCCAGGCGAGCCTCAGGTTGAAATGCACAAAGAATTCTGTGCCCGGACTATGGCGAGAACATGCATGACATTGGCGTTGAAAACATTATTCTACTAAGTTAGTGCTGCAATGTAGAGGAGTTGATCCAAGAAGAACACCCGTGTGGTTGGCAAACGAGTTGGTACCCACAATATTCCAACACTTTCACCGAACCGAACAATCCGCGTATTCAAAAGCTCGGACGCACATCATGCGATTTACTTCAGGTCTGTCGCCGTTTCGGGCCAGGCCAGACCGGTGCGCATATAGGCGTTTGTTCGCGACGGCCTCCTCTATCCCACAAACTATCATCGAAAAGGTCGTGCAAAAGTACGCGGTTGATGTCCCCAATGGAAAAGTGGTCAGAGCCGGAGACTATGTCATGATTCGCCCAGAACATGTCATGACTCACGATAATACGGGGCCAGTCATCTCCAAGTACGCGTGTCTTTCGTCTCCTTCCCTCAGGCTCACTTCCTATGCTCGCCGTCAACTCTACTTCTTGGGGCTAATCTTCTCGACACCAGGTTCAAATCCATAGGTGCTACAAAGATCAGAGACCCCAGACAACTTGTTTTCACCCTCGATCACGATGTCCAAAACAAATCTGAAAAAAACCTCGCCAAATACTTTGCCATCGAGTCTTTCGCTCGCCAGCACGGTGTCGACTTCTTCCCCGCTGGTCGGGGCATCGGACACCAGATCCTCGTTGAGGAGGGATATGCATTTCCCTATACTCTCACTGTTGCTAGCGACAGTCACAGCAACATGTATGGTGGTGTCGGCTGCATCGGTACTCCAATCGTCCGCACAGACGCAGCTGCACTTTGGGCAACTGGAAAGACCTGGTGGCAGGTCCCTCGGATGGTCAAGGTGGAACTCAGAGGTAAACTGGCCCCAGGAGTGACAGGCAAGGACGTCATCGTGGCATTATGCAGCTCTTTCAACAAGGACGAGGTTCTGAACGCCGCCATCGAATTCACGGGCGATGGTGTAGCTTCTCTCTCGGTCGATGAACGTCTCACAATTGCAAACATGACAACGGAATGGGGTGCCCTCGTTGGCGTTTTCCCCGTCGATCAGACGCTTCTCGAGTGGTACGAACAAGCCCTCAAGAGGGTCGAACTCTGCTCCTTCGGCTCAGGTACTTCTGGTATCCCCGCCCCCCCAGAACACCCTCGCATCAACCGACAACGTCTTGATGTGCTCAAGGCCACCCCCCTCACTTCAGATACTGGTGCCTCGTACTCCTCGCACCTTGTCTTCGACCTTTCTACGCTCGTCCCGCATGTCTCTGGCCCGAACAGCGTCAAAATATCTACATCATTGCCAAAGCTTGAAGAATCTCGCATACCCATCCAGAAAGCTTACCTCGTCAGTTGCACCAATTCACGTGTCTCCGATATCGCAGAGGCGGCAGCAGTCATGGAAGGAAATAAGGTTGCTCAGGGAGTCGAGTTCTATATTGCCGCAGCAAGTTCATTGGTACAGCAGGAGTCTGAACGGCTCGGACATTGGGGCATGCTCGTTGCCTCTGGCGCCAAAGTTCTTCCCGCTGGGTGTGGGCCCTGCATTGGTCTCGGCACAGGTCTTCTCCAGGAAGGGGAGACTGGAATTAGTGCGACGAATAGGAATTACAAGGGTCGTATGGGTCACCCTAAAGCGCAAGCGTATCTAGCAAGTCCTGCGGTGGTGGCTGCTAGTGCCATCAAAGGATATATATGTAGCCCCGGCTCACTCGATTCCACCAATCTGCCTCCTCCTGACGCGCCTACATTTTATGTAGCCCCCTCAACGCCACCCACTGCATCATCTGACACACTAGTGCAGATGGCAGATGAACTGCTCTTCCCAGGCTTCCCACCCGTCTTCTCAGGATGCCTGCTATTTGCGCCGCAAGACAACCTGAACACGGATGCTCTCTACCCCGGAAAATATACCTACCAAGACGACATCACCCTTGAGCGACAAGCTCAGGTCGTCATGGAGAACTACGACCCTACCTTTGCAGGGACAGTGGCCTCCCTGATCGCAGACCAACAGATCCCTGCTCGTCCTGGACCGGCTAATGGCAACGATATCACGAGAGAGGGTGTCATACTAGTCTCTGGGTACAACTTTGGCACAGGATCATCTCGCGAGCAGGCTGCGACAGCGCTCAAAGCTGCGGGTGTTCCTGTCGTCATTGCGGGTTCGTTCGGGGACATCTTCAAGCGGAACGCGATCAACAATGGGCTTGTGTGCCTGGAGTGTCCGGAGCTTGTGAAGGATTTCACGGACGGTTATGCCAAGGATGGCAAACGTGGAGGTGGGGGTAAGAAGGGTGAGCTCACCGTAAACGAGGGTCACGAGATACGGATCAACATGCGAGACGGGTCTGTCGTTGTCAAGGCTCCCGGATACGAAAAACAGTACGCAGTCCGTACGGTCGGTGCTAGCGTGCAAGAGCTTTGGGTCTGCGGAGGGCTCGAAGGATATATTCTGAAATCTATTCAGTCGCAGTCATGACGCGGATTGCAGACAAATATGACCAGTTGTACACTAAACATGTCGTAGGAAGAACACAGGATTATATGCTACTATTGTGAGGGGCTTAGATATTAAAGACCTCACTTTTATAATGTAGTATTCTATGTTTGAGGTTTGGGTTCTGAGACCTTTGAGCAGACAGACGCAAAGTCCTCTGAATTTATGTATACGAAGGTTCATCATAGCAAATACATAAGAGTCTAGAAATTTCGTTCGAGCATTGGAGTAACGGAAGGAACCTTGCAAGCAAGGTGATTAAACAAAAACAAGCTCTACAAATGGTATACACCACTGCGGCAACAATCTATGCTATCGACGCAAAGCAAAAAGGAATGGCAGACATACTTTCACCATCTGTCTCTTCCATTACCATTAGCATGGTTATCATAACCTCCACTTCCACCTCCGTACCGTGAACCCCCGCCTCCGCCACCGCCTCGTCCACGGCCACCACCACCATAACGGCCTGTACAGATACGTTCAGTATAAAGGGTCGATTTAATCAAATAGCACATACTTCGACCACCCCCAGTGCTGTACATTGCCATCTCCTCTAACTGAGGGGGTACATGGGCCTTTGCTTCTCGCAAGATACTAATAAGTTCACGAGCGGATTTCGAATTGTCGGTGGTGAAATATGTATATGATGTACCCTTCATACCCGCACGCTAGTAAAGTGTTAATTTTGGAAAGAGTAAATGCAAGATACGACTAACCCCTGTGCGGCCAATACGATGGATATAATCTTCACAGTTGTTGGGAAAATCATAGTTCTAAAAAAACACGTCAGCGACACTAACGGTAATGAACAAGGCGCTTACGATGACATAACCAACATCCTTGACATCTTGGTGCGCACCCCGAGGATGAAGTCATTGGTGGAGGAAGCGGCAAGAGGCGACGACGAAGACCGAATTAAATGAACATGAAGCACATACAACATCAATAAATAGACAACGAAGAGGATACAAGCGCTTCTGTGGACAGGACACAGCCAACAGACGGCTCTGCAAGCTGACTCCACAGAGGTAGAAACATCGCGACCAGGAAAACAGGGACTGGAAACATTGAAGAGCGGTCGAAGAGGAGAGTCACCGAGATCTAGTGCCCAAAACCTGCCATGTGGTCGTTCGCGTCGTGGGGCAAGCCCATTCGAAACCAACACGGACGGAGGTTGCTTCTGCCAACAGAGCGGACAATAGACGACTGGGAAACCTCTGGAAGACAGCCTTGGAGTCAAGTTCCCGTTTCAAGGCCAATGTCCTGTGGATGGTAATTGCAAGCAGCAGGTTGCTCGCATTCACACGCGTGTCGTCCCGGTCGGAGCGCTTGGGGGAAAGAAAGGAAACATACCTAGACCACGCGAGGCAACATCCGTGGCGATCAAAATTGGGGAACGACCTGCCTTGAATTCCCCAAGAACCCAATCACGCTCGCGCCTAAAGAAAGTCAACTTGGTCCTATGCAAAGAACGAACGCAACTTACTGTTCTTTGTCTCCGTGTATCGCCAAAGCGGGCCAACCATCTTGCCTCAAATATTTTGTGATGTCGTCGGCGACCCTTTTGGTCCCTACGAAGATCAGAACCTTGGCATTTTCAGAGCTGATTTGATCCAGGTGCTTGATCAGTTTGGCCCGCTTCTCGAAATCGCTGCAAACCTCGACGATTTGCTGGATGTTGTGGTTGGCGGTCAATTCCATGGAACCAATGTTGACCTGGATCATATCTTTCAAGAAGTCCTACAGAAATCATCGTCAATAAAACACGGCACCTGTTCAAAAAACGAGCACATACGTTTGCCAACTTTTGTACATCCTTCGGCCACGTCGCGCTGAACATCAGAGTCTGACGATCCGGCCGGATCTGAGAAACAATCTTCCTGATCTGAGGCTCGAAACCCATATCAAGCATGCGATCGGCCTCGTCCATTACCAGATAAGTAACACGCCGAAGATTCGTCTTCTGTGTTTCCAGCATGTCAATGAGACGACCAGGAGTTGCAATTACAATCTCGACCCCGCGTTGCAGATCACGAATCTGAGGTCCTTTGGGGGCACCTCCGTAGATGGCAGTGTTGCGGATGCGTGAACTCGACCTACAATAATCTTCAGATCTGAATCAGACACAATTTTATGTGCCACTTACCCAAACTTTGTACATTCCTGTTGGATTTGCACCGCGAGTTCACGAGTGGGGGCCAGCACAAGGGCAATGGGCCCATCGCCAGGGGCCAACAAAGGTTGACTAATAGATAAGCAAAGATCGATAACCCAATGTGAGTGTACTCACGCATTGATGTGGAGCATGGCTGGAAGCGCAAAAGATATCGTCTTTCCGCTTCCAGTTTGTGCAATCGCTACAACATCTCTACCACTTAATGCCATTGGCCATGCCTGACATTGAATTGGTGTTGGCGCGGTGAATCCCTGGGCACGAATGGAGGACATGATGTATTCTGGGAAAGCAGCTTCGTCGAAGGCGCGTACTGGCCGTGGGACTCCACGCCCTTGAACCTTGAAAAAGCGTCAAAAAAAAAAAGCAAACCAGGACCTGGATGAGTATTCTCACCTTGATATCTTTGCTGCGCCTGAACTCTTCGACCTCTCGCTCGCTAAGAGCTGAAATCCGTTTGTCTTCCACGTAGAAATTCTTCTCAAAGCGTTCCAGCTTCTGCGAGGACCAGTCGATAGAGCGTAGACCACCTCCTAAATTACCCATTCGGTCGTCGTATCCGCCCCAACTCCCGCCGCCACCACCACCACCTTGACTGCCGTATCCTCCACCATACCCACCTCCATAACCGCCACCGTAACCATTGCTATGACTCTGAAGGCTCAAAAAATGGGTGAGTTGCTCACCGAGGCAGATTTGCGACGCACCATTGTTCAAGTGATTTTAGAAGAGCAAAAAAGCTAACGAAGTGCAGAAACCAATGAGTCGTGGAACAAGTTAGGTCCAACGGAGTGGCGACTTCAAAAGAAAAGTGAACAAATATATACCAACATGTTACATAATCAAAATCAAGAGTCATTATGTAATTAACACTTTGGGTGACTCATTCTGCATCAAACGGAGAACTATGTAGCAGAGGGTATAATAATTGCAAATTGTACATGAGATGGTAACATTCATACTACCTTTCCAGACATATTAAATGAACACGAGACATGCAAGCATGTATTGAGTGACATACAAGACAAGATGAGAACACAACCTCACATAACCGTACATGGTTTGCGGAACCGGGCCGGTTTCCTGCTTGAAGTATCGTCAGGACATCGTGCAAGCATTTGTTTCACAAGGTCTTGGAACACATCAGAAATGTGCCAGTTACGCTTGGCGGACGTCTCATAGAAGGGGATACTCCAGCGTTCCACCAACGACTGGATCGTGTTGCGAGAAACCTCTCGTTCAGCGACTAAATCTAACTTGGTTCCGACGACGACGATAGGAATGGTCTATACATCATCAAAGTTCAGTATCTCAATTACGGCACCGAGGTGGAAGAATTAGTTACAGTGTCACCACCCTTTACACGATAGATCTGCTGCCGGAGATTATCCACCTCACGAAGGCTTGCTTCTTGAGTAAGACTTGGAGATAGATAAGCGACAGAATAGAACAGATAACAAAGATGATACCTGAAAACTAAAACAAAGCCCTGGCCGGACTAGAAAGATGGACATGAATAACCAGCTTGCTTCCACGAGGTGATTATGTACCTTGATGTAAAGTTCTTTAAGTGCTGTAAATTGTTCGGCGCCCGCAGTGTCCAGCACTTCTAGCTGAACGATAGTGATAAGAACAAGATTCCCATTGGGTTCGGACACGATGGGGGTAAAACACACACGAGCTCACCGAAGCCTTGACGCCATCGACCTCGACTGTACGACTGTAAGCCTCTATCCCAGTTGTTGGTGAAAATATGAGATTGGCAGATTACGGCAACAGTCACCTTCTATTGTTGGGTCATAGTTCTCGAGAAAGACATCTTGCACGAATCGCACTGTCAAAGCCGATTTCCCTACTCCACCGGCTAGGGTAAAGGGATTATAGCTGTCACTACCGGCGCACAAAACAGCTGATGTACTCACCACCAAGGACAACAACGTTATAATGTCTCATGTCGGGCGACATCGACTCAGATGGACGAGTGTTGGATGGGAGAATACAATGAGAAGGGTAGCCAAGTGTGGGAAGTATCGAAGACAGGCAGTGTCATGTAGAGGTGGCCTTGATTTAGAGTCCCCACTAGGCAATAGTAAGGTGGCTAAGCATTTACAATACTGGACCAGACAATGACCGACTGACCTTTACTGCCGCTGGGTAAGAGACGAAGAGAGTGGCGTGAAAACCCCGAGAGCACGCAATGGAAGAGTTCCAAGGCACTTGCTCCTAGTCCTACTAATTCGGTGGGTGCTGCCAGCGTACCAATGAGTGCCCAATTGGCAAGTGTTCGGTTGGAAATTTCGCACTGTATTGAAATGTCGTCGAGCACTCGTTATTATGTAATCAACGACATAGTCAAATGGTGGCACTGTGCCTAAGTTTGACAAGCTTGAACCGGTTCGAATCTTTCTATGCCTCATCCACGCGTCTTTTTTGACTTTTCAATCGGTTCTGAACCTACAGGAAGGTGCGGTTTCTCCACAGCTATCATGTAAAATACACTCACATTGTCTCAAGAGTCATATTCGAACTATTCAACGATACAGCCCCAAAGACTACAGAAAAGTGAGCTCCTCTTGATGGCTCATACTCCAAGAGATGGAATAGAACTGAGGAGATTGCAGTTTCCGAGCACTATGCACAGGAGAGAAGGGGTTATCTGTTGTCTCAGAGCGTCCACTATATTACAAGAACAGTATTATCCACCGGTCTATCGATGATTTCATGATCCAGGGAGGAGGTCCGTCTTTGGCTACAGTCATGTCACTCGCTGCTGATCGTTACCACAGACTTCACGAAGCACAACGGCACCGGAGGAGAATCAATATATGGTGGGCACTTTTCTGACGAAGATCTTTCTAGGCCTCTCGACTCCGAAGGGTGTGCATCGAGCATTCTTCCTCGAATCATGACTCTCATATCTGAATTTTTATAGACTGTTGTGCATGGCTAACCGGGGGCCCGATACCAACGGATCTCAATTTTTTATCACACTGAGAGAGTGTCCTCACTTGAACGGTAGGCCTTTTATTCCGCTGGTTCCCATATCACTAAAAAATATCAGGTAAACACGTCGTTTTTGGAAAGGTTATCAGGGGTTACGAAGACGTGGTGAAAAGACTAGCGCAAGTACCTGTAGATGCAAAGGACCGACCACAAACACCGATAGTAATCTCAAATTGTGGTGAACTCGAGCTGAGAAAGCCAAAGTCAGAGGAACAACCGAAACGTTTGTTTGCCATTTCTTTCAGTCAACATCATGACCCACTCGGTTTCACGCAGGAGGAAGCGCTAAAAGTCGCAAGCGTCATGATAGTCGCTCCCGATCACGTAGTGTGGACCGCGAGCGTCGCCGGAAGAAGTCGAAAAAGCGGGTTTCCCAACCAGAACCAGAACCCGAGCGTGAGGATTCTCAAAGATTGGACGGAAACACCATTCCACAAGAGACAGAGGAAGAATATGATGCACGTCTGGAACGTGAAGAACAAGAACGGGTGGCGGAGGCAAAACGTAAAGAGTTGGAGCGGATGCAACGATTACATGAGGACACAAACTCAACACAAGGTATCCGTTTCAAAGGTATGTTGATTAAATATCTGTTCGATATTCGATATTCAACACTTATTCGCGTCGTAGGTCGTGGGCGCATGAAATTTGTTGATCCAGAACTACACCACCGTCGGTGAGTAGCCATGGATGTTCGTCGTACATAATGTGAAGCACTCCTTCGTGCCATTTAAACGTACGAGATATCATACAATCAGAACTCGAGCATTCATGCCTATCTATGTCAAGAAACATAAATTCGCGATATGATAGAGGCATAAAAAGTGTCTATCCAGAAGTCTCCTGATTCGCAGCATCGTCCCCCACAGAGGTAGCCTCCTCTTTCGTAGCCTTTTGATCGTCCGACCTTCCAACAGCGGCTGTTGTCGCACTAGCTGCATTCGCGAAGCTAAATGACGGCCTGACGGTAGAAGCAGCTAGCGCGGCGGAGGATGCAGGGCCAAGAGTAACGGTAGGGGAAGTCGGTGAGACCTTAGGTGGATGCATGGGTCCTCGTTCAGTGGCTTGTCGAGAGTTTGTGCGCGACATCGAGTGCTGGGAAGCTCGATCCTTGGTGAGCTCCAAGCGAGTAGTAATTTCACGTTCTTTTGTGGAGATATCGACCGGTCTGCAACATGTTAAACAACGACCCTCGATTCGTAGGGATGAACTGACTTTGCAGCACCAAACGGATTTGTTCTCGGGACATTGGAAGCTAACTTTGGGGAGGATAAGGGGGATGGGCTCGTGGAACCAGCAGAACCAGTCGAAGAACGAGGGAGTAATTCAAGCTTTTTACGACTAATTTGAGGGGTTGGAGGAGTGGAGCTGTTTGCTGTGTGCAAGTAAATCAGCTCCCACGAAGCATAAGAAATATTGATGCAGATACCCACGGGAAGTGCCGCCTGGGGCTCTCCGCGCCGCCCGCCAGTCGCCTTCATCAGGGGCATCCCGTGCCTGAACGGGCTCAAATTTACCCTTTACGCTACCAAACTTGCCATGCCCTTCTTCTGAGGGCTTAAATCTGCTCCCCATGGTCCAGTGTTCTTCTCGATCCGCAGCGCCTGCCTGGCCCTCTGTAATAGAGAAACCTGAGCCCTTCCTACGAGCCGACGGTGCCTCCGGCTCAGCCGCTTTCGATAGCGGCCGTGATGATCTCCAGTCATTGGCTTCGTCAGAAATACTTGGTAGTGATGATGCACGCTCGCTCGCTGGGCCGTCAAAGCGACGCTCATGAGAATCTTTAAAGGGTGGGAGGGGGCCATCCCTGCGCCAATTCCCAGAAAATTTGGAATCCTCGTCCGAGAAACCACCACCGAATCCAGGTCTTTCTTTGGCTAGCGCGGGATTAAGTCTGCCTTGAAATACAAAACTAATGAGCACTCACGGGGCTCCGCAACGCTTACTCGAATAGTGCGACCTGATAGACTCTGGTAAGAGCGTCAACGAGTGTATGTATTGAAAGGAACGGGGATAACTAACAGAACCTGTCCTTGACAATGCATCTTTCAAGGCATCTAGTTCTGCAAATTCGACGTAACCAAAGCCCTTGGGTTTGTCCTCGCGATCCTTGATGATTTTGATGGACTTGGTCTACGTGAATGTTGGACGTTGCGGATCTTGATGATGTAAATCACGAACCTGATGAGGAGCGAAAAAACTCGCCAATTCGTCTTCTGTGATATCGAAGGCGAGGTTCCCGATGAAGGCAGTAAAAGGCGGCTGAGATGGCAATGGGACCTCTTCTCTCACGGAAGAGAACGGACGATCGGCTGGGTGAAGATGTGAATCGACATGATACAGATAGATCTGGGAAGAAGCATACGTCGAGAGGATGCAAAGTCATCACGCCTGCTGAAGCGATCCCCAGAGCGCGGCAGCCTGTCGTCGTCCGTCTTAATCGAGGCTGGAGGGGTTAAATGGATAAGACAGTGCACCCAGAAATGTAGAAGGTCCTTACGGGCTGTGGGGAGGGAGTCCATTTCATCGGCCCATGAGCCGAGAGCTGCTCGCGAGATCAACTAGGGAGCGAAAGTGTACGAAAATTTATGCGTACTGTCATCGCCGAGAAACTCGTTGAGAGACATCTTGGATGCCTTGGCTTTTTTGGGCGCTATTGCGGGTGAATTGCATGGTCACGGAGATGAGTCAAGAGGCTTACCCATGATTGTAAGCAGAGGCTTTTTGTGACTGTATCTCGTACGTTGACTGTCTGAGTAGCCTGAAAAGCGGTCGAGGGAAATTACGTTGCGACCGATAGTATCAGTTATTCCCACGCGCACTTTGCAACTATGATCCTCCTCGAGGTAAGGCGGGATTTCACCACGCCGTTCAGCACAAGCTAACATGAAACTAGTCCCATAATGTCATCATACAAACTACTCTGGCAGACAAAGTCGTCAAGTGGGTCCACGATCTATACGCTACCGTGGTCATCGTGCTCATTGATGATGCACAAGACCCTCATCTCTCGATATCCTGTTCGTAGATTTTGACGGAGTTAGATTCCACTTGTCGACGCCAGACAAAAAGACCGTGGTGCAACTGTCGATGAACATTCGCTGTTGGGACGAGCTAGTCGCGTACGGCGCACTAGACGTACTCGAGCGAGAATACGGTAGCTTGATCAAGGCCCAAACGGAACCCGAATACCATATCAGTCTCGATATTGACCTTGAACAGCTTCCGGGCGATGAAGGTGCGTGTTTAGTATCGGCTGCAAATTTAACTTATAATCCGCAGCGAGCCGTGATGCATTGATCAAATCCATCGCCCTCTTGAAGCGGAACGCCCTTGCAGCCCCGTTTGAGTTGGCATTCCGACAGCAAAAGGAATTGGATGCTTCTGGAGGCGCTCTCGGAGACCTGATGCAGATCCATTATCGTGATGAAGAGGCCATATACATTCGGGCAGCGCCTGACCGAGTGACAGTGATATTCTCAACCGTCTTCCGAGAGGAGACGGATAGAATATTTGGTAAGGTATTTCTGCAGGTGAGTTGGTCGCGTTGGATTTTAAAGGCAGACTGATGGTGACGCCGCCACCAGGAATTTGTTGATGCTCGACGTCAGCCCAGTATCCAGAACGCACCCCAAGTACTCTATACGAATCGTGACCCGCCCCTCGAAATCCGGGATGTGCCTGGCCTCCGCAATTCTGAAGACATTGGATATGTCACCTTTGTGCTCTTTCCCCGCCACTTTTCCAAGCCTGACGTATCGTACAATACAATCTCGCACATTCAGTTGTTCCGTGACTACCTCCACTACCACATCAAATGTTGCAAGGCCTATATGCACTCCCGCATGCGGCATCGAGTAGCGGAGTTTCAGAAGATCCTCAACCGTGCCAAGACAGAGGTGGCGGCAACGGAAAGGAAGACTGTGACGTGAGTTCTCAAATGTCGAGTTGAGCTGTCCTGACGCGATTACAGTGGCAGAATTATGGTGGCTCGGTAGGCAGAGCGAGTAGCCCTTATCAATGTTGTAATGATATACACACTTTCTCACGCCACGAGGCGGTAGTGACTGGACTGTTACTTTACAATTCACAATGGAATCGATGGACGTCGAACGTGCTGCTGAGCCTGCGGATGCGCCCAGCGAAGAGTCTGGGGTGCCAGATTCGATCCGCATAACCAGACACGGGAAACTTCGCGTTTGGGTCAAAAAAGCGCTAGATTTCTTCGAAGTGCGTTCCATTGCTCGCGAGACAGCAACATATCCAACACTAGTACAGAGCCATCCAGACAAACCACTTGTCCTCTACTCGGCACCAGCAGATGTCTCCACTTCCACCATTGCGCGTCTGGTCTCCGTCGTTGAAATCATTAAACGCGAATACTTGAAAGGACGAGACGTATCCGGGGGGGATGCTTCCGGGCTGCACCAGTGCAACGAGCTCCTATCTGAGCAGCAAGACAGAATTCCGATGGAGGGCGAAGAGCGAAGGGACGCGTTGCGCGACGCGCTCGAGGGCCATTCACAGTGCGTGGAACCGTCCTGCTGCCGAGTTGTTGATCCGAACTCTAGAAGCGTGAAACAGACGTTCGTGCCACACATGAAGATCACGCTATCCACGACGGCCATTCCGCGCACCGACAAGCAACGAGCAACGTGAGTGGTACTGACGCACCGAGCGTTGCGAGACGTGCTGAGGACAACACAGACACCAAGCCCCCGCCGTCCGACGCATGTCCAAGGCGGCAAAGGCGAGGATGCGAAAACGGCAGAGGAAACAGGGCGAAACTGCAGATAGAACATAGTTTTCGTGTCAAAGTGTACCTTGAAATGGTGATACATGACATAAGATTGGCGTGGATTTGTGGTGAAAATTTGCAAAGGGGGGGGGTGTCGAGTTGAACCAAGCAACTACAGCACTGCAAGTCGTCATTTTATTTCAGCGAGCCCGTCTCAGCAGTCTGGTCGAGTTTCGGTACTCGAGGCTGTATTGATTTGTTTCGTTATCTTGCCTTATCGCAACTGCGCCGATATTGACTCCTTGCAAGTCCCGCTTGGTCCAAACCTGCCGGTAGATCTCCGACCTTTTCTATAACGGCTTGCTTGGCTGCGCGCATGCCTCGCCGCATCTCTGCTCGCACCGTCACGTCCTCTGCGACCCCTCACGCACCCGACCTCACCCAACAACCAGAGACCCCTTACGACTCCAACATCCACCAGCTCCGTTGCCATTGGAAATGGGCCGCCTTTTCTCAGTTCTTCTACACCTTCGGTCCTCTCATCGCCATGGATGACGTGACGCTCGTCGTAAGCTCGTCTCTCATTGCAAGCTCTCGGCACCTTCACTACATCTTCCTTTCCCATAGGATGTCGAAAACGATCTTGTCCACTCGACGAACCGAGTTCTGTCCCGCATCATGCAGCGCTTGCTCATAACTCTCACTCAGGATAGGAAGATAACGTGAGTATCAGCTCACCTCTTTCCTTTCTGTCCAACGTCTCCCCTGATGTCCACCTCCAGTCCTGATAGCTGGCAGAATGTATTACGACGCCAGTACCAGAGGAGGAACCCAGAGGCTAGCCCCATTGGCCTCATAACCCGTTCCAAATATTTCACTGTCGAGTCCTCTCGGGCATCCACGCCACCCCTCGGTACTCTCTCTGAAGCAGACGAACAGGAACGCGTGAACGAATTTCAGGAGCCCGACCACTCTACCATGGCCCCTTCGGAAGCAGTTGGTGTCGAAAGTTCAGTTGACGATCCAGAGCACGTCTCCGCTACAAAGGTCGAGGAAGAGGATGCTTCTTCCGAAACACTAGAGGTACCGGACAAACAACTGGATTGGTTACATCTTTCGATGCTTGCGAAGCTCGAGTCTTTGCATACCTTGGCGGAATGGCAATTCCAGAATCCACACCGACTTCGTCAGCAGATGAAAAACGACGACGAACAAGCTACATGGGTATGTCAAAGTGCGGGCACTTTCCATGTTCTTGTCGCTAATTGTTTTCATGCTATATAGCGCATTGAACCCATCGGATATGATGCCAAGAGAAATGCATACTGGTTGATTGGTAGTACTCAGATGCGATGTCACGTTAGCGATCACAACTAATATCGTGAGCAGGTGACCGCCTTTGGATCCAGCGAGAGCCACCCAGACTAAGCTTGAAGCGGAAGCGGAAACCAGGTGGAAATTCCAGGAACACCACGAAGGAGCAGCCGCAGTCACTGACAGTAAAACGCCGGCGGATTGATCTGAATTCGGGGGGTGTCGCGCGATCATCTGTTAGAAGTTCCACTCGCAGCAGGACACAATCTCAACTTTCTTCAAGTCCTCGAGAAGGACGTGCTGCAAAAACACGCGCAAACCAAAAACTGGATGCGCAAGCAAGGGATCTTGCCGAATTTCGACACCAAATTGCAAGTTCGCGCACTATGGCACCATCGGCAACGCCTCGCAAACCCACTGGCATAAGGGTCAGCGCGCGACTACGAGGCTCAGCAGTTGAAGACGATGGGTGGCAAGAGGTTCCTGACGAATGGTTGGGCGATAACAAGAGCCATGCCAAGTCTGGTCCTATGCTTTCCGGTAAAAAAAGGATCAAGACTGGTTTGGAGAGCGATGATAGCTCGATCAGTGAACTCACTGAACTCAGTGACGGTGAGGATGACGCAGCGGGGGTGGAACGAGATATCGACGAAAAGCCGGTGGTGGATACGGAGGTAACGAACCCAACATCAGCAGAGAAAGACACGGAGTTGGAAGCCGAGGATCAGCAGGAGGTGGCAAAATTGGTCGACCCACCCATTACACCACCCCTTCCCGACGACTTCGTCGAGTGGGAAACGGTTAGTATAACCCAGCCTGTCGAACCAGTCATCCACTCACCCGTCCACAGATATGTGTGACTCTCGAAGAATGGGAAAGCATTGGGGAACAGTTCGATCGAGCCACGCATTATGCAGAGAAGGCACTATATAAAGTATTGTCACAGAGTATCGTGCCTATGGTAACCGTTGGACTCCAGGTATGTTTATTTATTTTCAAACTCGATATACCCTCTTTATCTCCTCCAAGGAAGTCGAGAAGAAACGACGTATGGAGGAAGCTGTTGTACATCGCAAGCGTTCCTCCAGAATTGCTATGAAGGAGATTGAAAAGGAAGAAGAACGTGCGGCGACAAGGAAACGCCTTGAGGAGGAAGAAAAGATGAGCCGAGCACGAAGACTAGAAGCTCGTCAGCAAAGAGAACACGCAGAAAGGCTGAGAAGGGAGAATGCGCGAGAGCAGCGTCGAAAGGAACGAGAGCTCCAGGAGCAACAAGAGGCGCGAGAGGCAGATTCCAGGTTTGGCCGTTGTTCTTGTTTTATGTTTTATGTTCTGATTGCAGCCTGTAGGCCCGATGCTTCTACGGACATTGTTCAGGAAGAGACAAGCACCAACCCATTACCAACCGGACAAAGTAGGGCTGCTGTCACGCTGAGCGCCGTCCCGATCAATGGGACGGGCAGTGGGTCTCGTACTCCGGTCGAGAATTGGGAGCTTGATTGTGAGATTTGTGGACGAAAAGGAATTAATCAAGTGAGTTTTTACTCATAGGGTCCGAGTTTATTCCCGACATCACACCCCAGGACGATGGAGTTCCCCTACTGTGTTGTGGTGTATGTGGAAAGTGGCAACATATTGTTTGCCAGGACAAGCAAGACGCAATGGCTGGACGTCCAAAGCGTAATTGGGATGCTGAAGATTTTATTTGTCGACAATGTCGTCTGATAACTTCCAAGAGCTCGTCACCCAGTCATTCTTCTAGTGTTCTTTCGTTGGGGGTGAACAGCAAAAGAGGACAAGTTTCCGGTGTTCAGTCTTTTTACGGTCCACCGTCGAATCACCCCAGAAGCTACCCTAATACTGGTTACCATCAAAATTCGCCACCCAATGCAAGATACCCGCACGATCATCCAGACATCCATACATCCGCTTCTTCCCCCCCGTCCCATTCCTACACTCCACAAACGCAATCAACAGGCGTCACATTTGCACACTATCAGCCCCATCAAGGCGGGTTCTCGACCTCTCGACCGACGTACTCAGTCCAAGATGTCAACTCGCCTCAGCATGCACGATATACTATTACACCTCATACAGTCTCCGCAACTGGGATAACTCCATACCCGCCTGCCTTCCACGTGAGTCTTGTATCAACATTCTACGAGCAAACATCTCAAACTTTGCTTTCAGACACAGACAGTAACCCATTCGCCCACTCGTTCCCACGAACAGTGGTTTCCTTCGTCGTCGTACCCTCGCACCACCAATTCGTACCCAATAAATGGTGGACCATCCCTACATGGACAGGGAGTCCAACCATACTACAACGGACATGCCCATACGTCATATTCCCATATGCGGGGAACAACTAATCCGACCGCGATGGGACACTATGCCGCGCTCCAGCACGTTCCATCATACCAACATAGTAAATAGCGGTCAACTCCATGATTAATCGCTAGCCCCGGATTTTGGTTTATTGTTGTTCGCTACCACGGGATCGCTGGCCGTTGAGCTAACAAATGATATTGTGGACACATTGTTATACAATGTAGAATATGGGTAATGTGTAGTAGGGATAATCTATCGAATTGTTTCGTACATCTTGAATGCAGGAGACGTGAATGGGAATGGATCATCATCTGTAACATTGTCCCTAAGGTGTCTCAAACCATGAGGCTTGACCCGAACAGCCGGGTAACGGATTTACGCACTCAATAGGTCCAAGAATTTTCAGCCCACGGATATGGGTGTCTTTACCACTCATGTGGTTTGCTACGACAATGATTTGAAGTACGTAGGCATGGACCGCTTTGCTGGAGAACAAGGATAGGGATAGGATGGCAATCCAAGTAAAGCAACAGCTGTTCAATAAACAGTCCGGGAAACTTACTAGGTAGTTCCGTCTTCACTTAGTTCTGACGACACATCAAAGGTGATCCAACCGTCTGGTTTGTCGAGGGTAGCTACCCGAACATCTTGGAGATCACTTGGGCCGGTGCCGGCACGAATTGCCAACGTTGATGGCGTGTAAGAGTCGTCTTGCGGCCAGCTGAGATATATGCTAATTTTCTGCACAGCCGGGTATCAGGTCGCCAGAAAGAACGAAAGAGAATCGAATCGACCTGAATGGCAACTTTGCGAGGAAATTCTATTGTGATGAAGTGAGGCTGGGGACCATCGGAACTAACTCAAAGCTCATTGGATATGTAGTGTGGATTGAACCAGCAGAGTGCACTGACTGCCAAAAGGTGTCGGGCTCGCCATCTCTCAAGCATTCGGCTCCAAAACCGAATTTGTACGAGGAAACAGACCACTTGGCAATGCGACCGATGTCTGGCCATGGGAGGATGGGTGGCACGCGGGCTAGGAGTTGCTTCAGTCTCTGGACAACCACCTAGCACGAAGACGAACTTTGGTGCATAATGGGCACACCGTCCTTGGGCATATTGCCTGCAGGAGATGGTGCAGGATTGGTGGCATTTTGTACGTCGTTGCGTGCGGCACCAGCGGGGGCGGCCATGTTGGTCGCGTCCCAAGAAAGCGGTATTAAAGGAGATCAACGACTTGAAGTTGTCGATCCAACTTGCCTAATTGCCAGTGCCACTTAGGTTCTGAGCTCCCCTGCTAAGCGATACGATCAGAGAATCGGACTCGGACAATACTTACCCGGCAAGGTTGATGATGGCGGGCGCAAGCTGGCCGAGTCTAAGGCTGGCCAATGTTGACGATTATCCTCGCTATGGCCGCCAAATGATCCTGGACAACTTCGGTTTAGAAGGTCCTTTATATCGTTGCTTCTATTGTCCAGGCATTCATGTG
This sequence comes from Boletus rubescentipes, assembly GCA_038092775.1. Taxonomy (NCBI): domain Eukaryota; kingdom Fungi; phylum Basidiomycota; class Agaricomycetes; order Boletales; family Boletaceae; genus Boletus; species Boletus rubescentipes. The sequence goes on from JBBPRA010000089.1 coordinate 35,725, forward strand.
CTCTTAGGTCAAATCAAGCTGCAACGCGCATCGGTAGCCGTGGTTGGTGCGGGGGGTCTTGGATGCCCTGCACTCCAGTACCTTGCCGCCGCCGGTGTTGGCAAGCATTTCCTCTCCGTCGCGTTATCTGCGTAATTACCAGCCGAAACCAGGACGAATCGCTGTCGTTGATCATGACGTAGTCGAATTGTCCAACATACAGAGACAGGTACTTCATAGCGAAGAGACGATTGGCATGGCCAAAGTACATTCAGCGGCAGCTGCCATCAAAAAGTGAGCGACTGCAGGCGTTTCCTTTCTTCATTCAAGATGCGATATCCCCTAGAATCAACTCGACGGTTCGAGTGGAACCCATCAATGGGGCAATAGATTCGTCCAACGCGACGACGCTCTTGCAGCCATATGATATCATCATCGATTGCACAGACAATGTGCCGACTAGGTATCTTCTGTCGGACACTGCTGTTCGACTGGGGAGACCTCTAGTTAGTGGTGCCGCTCAAAAATACGAAGGCCAGCTCTGCATTTACAACCTCGGCGAGTCGGGACCTTGTTACCGCTGCATATTTCCCAAGCCTCCAGCTCCAGAGATGTCTGGAAGTTGCGAAGAGATGGGCATTCTGGGCGCAGTCACTGGTGTTATCGGCGTCATGCAAGCATTAGAGGCCATCAAGATCCTCACCGGTCTGCACGGTGTGTACGATGCCTTTGATACTCATTCCCCCGAGACAAATCATTAGCGCAGATGGTAAAGCCAGTCTCATGTTATTTTCTGCTTTGTCGATGCCACCATTCCGGATCATCAAGTTAAGAGCAAGGAAACCAACTTGTGTTGCCTGTGGAACAGACGGACAAAGTCTGGGTACCATTCAGGAGACTGACTACATCACATTTTGTGGGGGACTCCGTCCCGACTGGGAAGCAAGGGGTTCGGTTTCAGGAAACCCTGGCGATCGCATCTCTGTTCAGGTAAGGTGTTCAACTTCGCGCTGCAAGGAATGATCCTAACTACTCTCAGGAGTTACGAGAAAAACTTGAATCGCAGCAAGAATACGTGTTGCTTGATGTTCGTCCCAGGACCGAATTTGGTATTTGCCATTTACCAGGCTCACGAAGTCAGATCAATTACATTTTCCTCCTTGCGTTGTTCACAATTTTCATATAGGTGTTCCGCTGCCACAGCTGCTCGCAGATCCTCCTGCCCATGTGCCCGCCAATATCACCTCAAAGATTCTGGTCTTGTGTCGACTCGGGAATGATTCGCAAATTGCAGCGGATGCACTTCGTGAATTGAACCCCTCGTTCGATGTGAAGGACGTTATCGGAGGTTTACGTGCATGGACAAAATATGTGGATCCACAATTTCCAGTGTACTGAGACAGGTTAAATTAACGGCGTGGTTATTGAAACACATACTACAATTGAGCATAAATCACAAAGATACGTCGATACTTGCGTGATACAATTTGTCTAAAATCAAGGAAATGAAACACCTCACTTCCCTATAGGTTATTCTTGAATAATCGTGACCGGAACACAAAAATACACCTGCTTACTCGAACCAACTCTCAACCACTTGGGTATCTTCTTCTCTGACCCAGTGCTCGGCAAGCTTCGGCTTGACGGTGCCTCCAACTTTGAGCCTGCGTCTGGTTGATCGAAAACGGGTGGCTTTGGTAGCTCGATTGCCTGGGCAGCAATAGTCGACAACAATGGCGCCGGCACACCGCTCCCTAGTTTCAATCGACCAACATATATAGCTGTACCATACGAGTTCAAGGGACGAACCGTTTAGTGATTCATCTTCGAATCTGAGTAAGAGCACGGAGGATGGTGCCAGCTGGAGCTCGGCTAGAGTCAAGTCCCTCACCTTTGGGTCAGAAACTTTGAGATCACGTTTAGGAGGAGACTGATCTAGATGGAAGAGATGACGCGACAGCGGATTGGGGCGCGATGAAGTTTACCAACATAGTATGAATTTGATTGGTTTCACATCATCACAGAGGGACGAGCGAACGAATGCATACACGGAACGGATCTTATCCGACGACGGAAAGATTTTCTCTAGTTGAGTACGATCGCTAAATCTGACACGAATTGTTGTCTGCTGGATCTCAGCTCAATCAACAGGACAGAAGACAAAAACTGACGTTTGGCCATCTATCCCTTTTTGCTTTCTCAACCGCTTCCCTTGTAGCCCGTAGCTGCAAGGGAGCATTGACCATTGCCTGTGTGCGTGCGGTCAGAGTAGCTTGCGCGGCCTTGAGATCAGCTGCAGTCGGAGTGAAATACGACTCTGGCAACTCCCCCACTTCAAACCCAGCATGAGTGCCAGGAAGACACGATTAGGGCCCATAAACGCACACGAAGAGTCACTGGAGGAGGCAGGTGCTTTGTATACCTTGAAATCCGACGGCTCAGTCGCAAGGGGTGCGGCGTTCCCGGAAGATGGGGCCCGAGGGGTATCAGGCATTGAAAAGAATTTGTTCTGTGTATTGAGCTATGGAGCGACTTATCAACAAGATGTGATTGCTACAGGGGGACACCAGACGAACGGACGGTTTCGTTGCGTGAAATCTGCCAAATGCAGCGCTGCTGAACGAAGGAAGGATGTGTGAGTACTGGGAACAAAAAAACAAGAGTTGCCTCGAGGAGAGAAGATCAGAATATTCAAAGTTGTCTCAGCCCACGGGCCTCAGGGAGAGCCGGCAAGCTCACCTTTTGGAACAAGGCCCGTGGATCGAACGCAAATTACAAGAATACATCATTTGCATGGCATGAAAAAGGAATGAAAACGGTGCCAATACTCACGAAATGGAATGTTTTCGATCTATCCCGCAGTCCAAGGTGATGGTAATTGCGCAAGCTTAGCTGGTTGTTTGTGTCTATTTCATTGATCCCTGTTTTGTTTGGACTCTTCGCTCTGGTGGGTACTTGAAGCATGCCCAATGATCACCACCACCACGAAGGCTGCGGTCACGAAAGCCATGATCATGACCACGACGGCGGAGATGTAGGTCCCAACGACAACCTGTTCCCTTATATCGACCGTCCCCACGTTGTTGCGTTAAATGGGACGGGAACAGGATCTAGCATTATTAAGCCGTGGCATGAGCGTATGAACGAACAAGTGGTACGCGACAGCAAAGTTCCCTTTATACTCGTCCATTCAGGCGACTATAGTATTTGGAATCAGATGCAGACGAACAATTGTGAGATTCCATCCCACATCAAACCTTGGACGGATCCTGAATGGGTTCCTTCGTGAAGAATCATTCGCGTGCCGTTCACCGGCTCCGTCAAGCTGCGGTCTCTCCTTCTGAAAGCCGGTCCAGGTGATCAGACTCCGCAGAAAATTGCACTGGTGTGTAAATCTCGGTGCATGAATGTTCCTCACGTTCAAGTGCATATCTGCCACTGCGCCGATGTACGACTCAAGTTTGCAAATGAACCGAGCTTGGACTTTGACGATATTTCGGATAAGAATCCAGCGCAGGAGTTTGAAGTCGCAGTTGGGCGAGAGGTGGGCGAATATGCTGTTAGGTATGTTTTTATGCGATGATCCGGTTTGTGGACTTGAACGCCCATTAACGACCATCACTGATAGGGCGACTAAATTTACCAATGTGACCTCTGTGACTTTATTCATCTCCTCAAACCAAGGAGCCGACTCGACACGACTATACTATATCGGATTTCTCGGACATTGGACTCAAGTACGCACTGGAATTTTGTTGCTGATGTATATATTCTGATCGATCTATTGTTATACCTAGCGGAAGAGTAATCCTGTCATCACTGTATATGAAGCACAGGCTAATCTAGCAGACCACGACAAGATTCAAGGAACTGAGGGTGCTTTCAGCACACCTCAAACATGATAAGATACTTTTCTAAGGAGTCAATGGTCGATAAGCAATGCAAGTGTAAAGTAGTGAACTGTACAATGATAACAATCGATCAGAACCGAGTGAGGGCATGTTGGTGAAGGGTAGCAGCCGGGTAGCATAAAATTATGGTATCAATCCCGAGTTCGTTCCTTGCGAAGGAGATCCTTCCGCACTACGCTGCATAAAGGATTGCAGCATTTCGTAGTTCACAGTCCCACCTCCTGCGTTATATGCAGCGGGGTTCGCAGGCCCGTTAACATTTGCCTTCGTATGAAGATCATCAGTGCAATATACCGAACGCGACTCACGGGTACTTACATGTAAGCTTGTAGATATATTCGGCACCACGGTATACGGGTTGGGGGGCATGGACATCCCGAGGGAGTTCGAAGCCTGACCTGAGGTAGTATGAAGTTGTTGGGTTTGTTGCAACTGCTGCCGTCGTAGCTGTTCCTGCTGCTGTATCCGAATAATGTGTGCGAGTAGTTGTTTTTGTTTCGCCGGTTCGAGGCCTTGCATGCGAGCCAAGAATGCCGGAGGGAGGTTCAATCCATTAAATAGCTGAAGCTTCGCTTCTGCAGCTAAGGGCTGAACGTCCAACGAGTTTCCGCTTCCAGGAAGATCGGGTATGCCGTCAGGAAACACAGCCCCTACAAGACTATTTTCGATTGGGAAAATCAAAATGTTGTACGAGAATTTCCCCGATGGCAGTTGCCATCCTGCATAGGCGTACTATAGCTCAAGTGAGTAGATCGGCCATAGTATTGCTGACAAAAGAACTTACAATGCGTTGGTCGGCCATGGATTTATTGAGTGCAAGAAACCTCTGCTCGTTCATGGACCCATCAGGAGCATGAGGATTAGGCATGAATCTCATCACACGGGTTCCAGATTGAGATTGGTGGCGCTTGAACCAAGATGAGAGCTCTGCGAGGTCCTTCAGGGGCTCCTTGCAGGGGTTCAAAGTAAAGTTCTTGGGCCAAGTATCCGTGCGAATGTCCGTTCGGCTGCGAAAACTGCTCAGACTACACCAAAGAAACGATATAGATGGCTTACACGTCACTCGGCGTAGGGGCAGCAAATAATCCGAAAACATGTATTTGCATTTCATTCGTTGCTTGGCCGCTGAGCTTAGGGAAGGTCCCGGAGAAGGTTCCATACCATGTCGAGGTGTTGGTGTTGAATGCCTGGTTATTTGTCGCGTTGAGGTTAACACTTGTTTCGTGTGGTGTTGTCCCTGATGTTTGTGGAGACGGTCCAAAACTTGGCGGTCGAATGCCCTTCTTCTCAATCAGTTTTTGCATCTGAACGGCTAGCCCTGGAGTCACGGTTGGGTGCGTTTGTGTTTGACTGGGTCCCGCTTGAGAATTACTGCTGCCGGAAGCCGGTATCGTACCACCACGGGCTTGCCAGAATTGGGCCAACACTTGCGAGTCAGGAACCACGGGTTTATGCTCATCCATTGCCGGACCCATTGGCTGTTCACTCGACGTACTAGGTGCATTCGGTGGGTGAGACTGGGTGGACGGGCCGGCCGCGCCCGATCCAGTTGGAATAACTGATCCAGTGGATTCTTTTGCGAGGAGTATCTTCTGATAGTGTTGCCTGAGCAATAATTTAATCTGTTCTCTGATATGAACCTTGATAGCTCGGTCTTCTTGAAGCTTAGCCAAGATAGCGGTCTGTCCGGTGTTTTGTGCCTCGACTATCTGTGCATCGAAAGTTGTGATATCTCTTTCCGAGACCTTGAGATGTTCCATCATCTGTCCGAATTTGAGGCCCGTGGGAGCTACCACCTGTTCGAGGACCTCGTTGTTGAAGGGCGGAACAGAGGGGCCGGAAGGTAGGGGTGGAACAGAAGGAGAAACAGTTGCGGGTGTAGACGCAGGTACAGAGGTGGTGGCCTGAACAGGTTGCGGCGGAGACGAACTCTGAGCGGAAATAGTCGTAGATGGTGGTTGTGTCAATTGTGAAGATACTGGTTGTTGGGAACGCTGGTTCTGTGGTATGCGTGCGGGAGGGAGAGCAGGAGAAGATGCCGTTTTTGAGATAGGGTCGGCGACGACCTTCTGTCGCTTCGAGTCCGGACTTTGGTCGGAGGGCAGAGGGTCAGTCTGGCGCTTGTTACCTTTGTGGTCGTGTAAGAAACTGCCACGCAAGGTTCTTAGAACATATGCTCACCCGTCTTCTGTGGCGTGGGGAAGCCCGCAAGTAATAAGGTATGTGGAGCATGTACGTTGAACCATGGAGATTGAACACCGGAACCTGCTACCTGTCAAGAAAGTGCGTGTGTGAGTAGAACTCAGGAAAAGAGATTGAGACAAACCAATGATTGAAGGTCCTGGAACTGGGGTATTTTCCTTAGGCTAATCAGGCTCAAATTGATCTTTCTCTGCCAAATGTTTGTGCTGTTCTATACCAAGGTGAGTCAATGGGATGCTGCTTACCTTTCTGAGTTCTGCAGGGATAGAGTCCCAACTCACGGAATCTAGGTGATGCAGAGTATTAAACTGAGGCCTCTGAGCACTGTCAGGTGGAGATGCTGCAATATGCAGGAGATGAGAGACCAATGATCGGTTATCTTTCTGTGGTGACTGCGTTGGTGCATGATTGACATTGAAATTAGCGGACGCCATTAAAATGTCGAATAGCTTTAGCAGCATATGTAGCTAGAACGGTACACCAAGGCAAGCGGTGGCATACCTCGATAGCAGCCACAAGTCCTTCCAGTGCAGACAAACCTCTGCCGCTTCCAGAATTTGTTTGGCCAATACCAAGTCCCGAGGGATCTTCACGGAGTACCTTTGTGACCTGAGAGAGGGGAGCAAAGTATCTCTTGGAGATGAGAGGAAGTGGTCGTGTGTCGGCGGCCCCATACGTCACAAACGCTATACGGCACTACGGAAACCAAATGTCAGAAACGTGTCTGGAGGATAGCATACCAAGTACCTGATGGGAAGGGTGTAGCTCGTTCAAACGCTTGAGGAGTGGACATACATACTCGATCAAAATGCGGGACCACTCAGAGGCAAGAAGGAGCGAAGCTTCGACGACACATGCCACGGCGACAAGGTCGACGCTTGATTCCGGGCTCGTTGACATGGTGGTATGGATTGTAGATGACCAGAGCAGCTACGACAAGTCCATCAAAGTATAGTAGATGAAATAGGCAGTGTTCACTCCACCACGACAGGCACTGTGAGAACTAGTCAACAAAGATGCAGATCTATCCGTTTGGAAACACGTCCATAACACTAGAGGTAAAATAGTAATGGTATGCGGTAGTGATAAAGAATGAAGTTGCCACCCGACCATCAACCGAGCGGCAATACAAGTGTCTGTACGGATATGTGGCCACACAGAACATTGTCCAATAAAAAGTATGGAATCAAAAGGCGATCAACCATGCGCCTCCTACGAGGCCAGCAAGGGTGGTTGCTGCGAAATAGTACCACCCGGTTGCCACTGGCATTGATATGCGGGCAGCGCTGGGCGGTACTGTGTATGTTCCGATCATCGATAGCCACTGGGAGTAGCCCAAAACGGTGCCGGTAGTTGTCTGCGCGGGAAGTACGGTTTGTGGCCCAGTGGGCGTGAATATGCCCTGCAGCGTCACCGTGTTACCGTTTGCGTCGGTCGTAGTGTAGTCGTAAGGCGTTGGGCCGCCAGGGGTTAGCGGCTCGGAGGCTGGTTGCCCGACCGGGCCGATCTGTGGTGTCGTCGTCGTCGCCAACGAAGTGGTCTGCAGTAGCGGGTTGGACGTTGTGGAAGCAGTGGTGAGAGAATTGAGTGGCAAGGATGTGCTCGAGCCGGCGAGTGTTTCGCTGAGGTCTCATTAGTATGGGATGAGGTGCACTACGTTTGAAGTCTCACAGAACCCGGGTGGTAGCGACCCCAGCAGCGTTTTCGGTGACAACTTCGACGACGGTCGCGCCAGCGCTGCGGAAGATCAGCAACGATCCCTGAGGATATTCCAGGCTTACTTGTTGAGGACAGTTTCCGTTTGTGCGTCTGCAAAGACGGCCAAGAGTAGGACCACGGCGAAAGAATGCAAACTCTTCATCGTAGGGGGTGGCGGATACCTGCGAACTCGAGGACCGTATGAGAGTGTGTCTTGCTGTCCTGCGTGGTGGTGGTAATCGGCACGCTCGGCAGATAACCCCTTATAAAATAATTATAAACGTCTTTTTGCTTTTTATTCTGCAAGATGATTGATCGATTTCGTGTCCTTTTTCTTTCACGCTCGTTCTCGGTCTCGGCGACATCACAGGCAAAGGCGAAGAAAATGCCTCCCAAAAAGGCCGCCGCTCAGGAGAAAAAGGTGATGCTGGGTCGTCCAAGCAACAACCTCAAGATCGGTATCGTCGGTGCGTTTGCCTTGCCCTTTCACGCTCACCGCAAAATCCATGCAGATCACTCTAGGGCTTCCAAACGTCGGAAAGTCGTCCTTCTTCAATGCACTCTCGAACACAGGTTTGTCCTTGTTCAACCTGTGCTTGCAACCCACTCAACCCACGCAGACCTTGGCAAGGCCGCTAACTTTCCCTACGCGACAATAAATCCCGAAGAAGCGCGTATCCCTGTCCCCGATGTTCGATTTGAGTGGCTGTGTGATCTCTACAAGCCAGCTTCTCGTGTCCCGGCTTTCCTCACCTGTATCGATATCGCCGGTTTGACTGCTGTACGTACTCCAGTGGATTTCCCCTCATCTCATCTGAATCAGGATTAGGGCGCATCCACAGGCGCAGGTCTGGGCAACGCCTTCTTGTCACACGTCCGAGCCGTGGATGGTATCTTCCAAGTGGTCCGAGCATTCGATGATGCCGAAGTCATCCACGTCGAGGGTGACGTTGACCCCCTGCGAGACATGGAAATTATTCAAACAGAACTACGACTAAAGGATATAGAATGGGTAGAGAAACATTTAGAGGGTCTCAAGAGAGGTGGACGGGCTCTTGGGAACAACAGCTTGGCGGACAGGGCCAAAAAGGAAGAAATCGTATGTCTGCTTCTCTGCCTGTCCGGTTTAATCCCATGCGGACTAAGCCCACAAGGCTATAGTTGAAAAGGTGTTGAAAACCCTAACCGTCGATAGCAAGGATGTGCGTAAGGGGGACTGGACAAACAAAGAGGTGAGCATGGCGAATCGCAATACATTTACTTCTTCTTTGATGAAAAAGAGCTCTGTGCTCGAATAACCCAGCTCATTGAGGTGGGAGTAACGCCCCATATTCCTGTGATATGACTTCCAATCTGAGATTTTCAACGCCTAGCTATTTATTTATCATGTCTGACTCAGAGCTGATCACAGCCGGTAGATCGAAGTTGTCAATGGTCTCTCCCTCTTGACTGCGAAGCCCGTCACTTATCTCGTTAATTTGAGTGAAGCAGATTATACTCGGAAGAAGAATAAATGGTACGCAGAATGCCAACTTTCATGCACCTTGCCGAATCTTCGTAGGTTACCAAAGATCAAGGGGTGGATCGATACCAACAATCCTGGTGACCCTTTAATACCATTCTCCGTTTCCTTGGAGGAACGTCTTTCTGCCCTCAGTGACGAGGAGAAGGCAGAGGCCCAGAAGGAGGGAGCTCAGAGTGCCTTGGGCAAGATCACTCAAGCAGGCTATGCATCTCTTGATGTGCGCGTTATCCCGTAGCCATCCTGTGAACTATGCTCACCGCGTCCATATCCAGCTTATCCGGTACTTTACATGTGGACCTGATGAAGTTAGAGCATGGACGATCCGACGGGGCACAAAGGCACCTCAGGCCGCTGGTGTCATTCAGTATGTTTTTTACACTAGGATTACCTTTCATTACCGCTCAACCGTCTGTCCAGCTCGGATTTTGAGAACAAATTTGTTTGTGGTGAAATTATGTCCTATGATGACCTCAAAGAACATGGCAGCGAAACTGCTGTTAAAGCCGCAGGGAAATTGCGACAACAAGGCAAACCTTATGAGAGTGAGTCAGTTTTCACAGACGCTTCGACCTGCTTATCCGACATCAATTTTCAGTGGTTGATGGAGATATTGCATACTGGAAGTCGGGAGCATAAGGAGTAATACACTTGGATGAAAAAGAAACTGTATGCTATGGAAGCTCAGTATGCCAGAAGCTGTTTCGTATAATTGGTGATGGCAAAACGATTGTAGAAGCGCCGAACAACTCCGTGTGCATTATGTTGTGCAATCCTCACTCTCGACTTTACATTGTTTTCTGAAGACGTGCTACTCATTATAGCCATGTTTGCAGTTGACCCGCCTTGGGACTTCAAGTACTCTTGACAGGCTCTCTTACTCGCTCAAGACTTCCTCAGCATCGTCCAAGTTGCCATTGACTTCAGCTTCTGGATCGAATGGATCATAGATGATCGACTCTAGATGGGCGAGAGCGGCCTGCGGAGGTGTCTAGTACGGTGCATAACGGTTGTTGCTGGCAAAATCACTGCGCACCCGCCCGACTTCGCTCAGCTCCTCTCCATCCTCTCCAGCGAGAGTCTCGAAATGAGCGTCAGAGACAAAATCACCGTCGTCGTCTTCCGACACATTTGGGTCCGGATGCAAGGATGCACAGAGGGACATGGCTTCAAATATGGGTTCCACTGCAGGATTGAGGTCACAAGCAGGCTTATAAAAGTGACGAAGGTAAGACGCACGCGATGCAGGGTCTTGAGGCACGATCGTCAGTTCTCGCATCTCTGTTGCATCTTCGGATGCCTCGTCGGGCGGAGAGCCATAGTCTGTCTCATCTAGTTGACAGTATATAGATGGCCTGTCCCCGCGTGATATCGCATGAAGGGTGATCGCGGGGTACTTGACCTGGAATCCCCGGCCAGTGGACGACATGAATACGAGCGCACTGGGCAAGTTATGAACGAAGATGTGTAGGGTTAATAGCGATCGGCGCGTACCTCTCGATAATATATAGCACGCCACTAGCAGCGTCTTCTGGAGTAAACGCATCAAGAGGCGGATCTGACATTACAGAGACATTCTCTTGCTTGTGACGAAGGACAGGACGTATCTCGCTGAAGGATGAGGGTGTTGATGCGACAATGTTTCTGTGTTCCTCTGGCGAAACGAAATCTGGCACTGCAGTGATGATGAACGTCGACATGACAGATTAAGTTGAAAATATTTAATTGAGCTCGACCAGGGTGAGCACAGCCCAGGGAGTATTTATACTCTCATCCGGTCACTTCTATCCTCACACCGCTACGACCCACAAATGTCTGTCGCTCACGAACTCCAAAGCGCGGCTCTTCTTGGGCACATTGCAAGCCAGATGCAGCTCAATGTGGCCTTTCTAGAATCACAAAACTATCTCTCTCCTCAAGATGCGGCCACAATGAAAGAAATCATCGGGCGTCTCCCAGTGCAGACTCAAACCAGTGTTATTACCACGACACAAGTCAGCGGTGTTGGAGGGCGCGTTGTTCCTCCACCTCCAAGACAAGTAGCAGCAGTGCCATCCAAAGGTGCAACCGTATATGCTCGCGCAATTTGGGGTTACAACGAGGGCGGGGCGGTATGGGCATCCGCTATTCCTGGGGCCACGACTGAGCATCTCACGACACAGGAAGCAAATGATCTGTCCTTTGCTGCGGGTGAGACGATCGAAGTCATTTCGGAGAAGAATGAGGACTGGTGGATCGGCAAGGCACGCGGAAAGGAGGGACTCTTCCCCGCCAATCATGTTGAGAAAGTAGAGTCTACTGGACTGGCACCGGCGGCGACGACTACAGGTAGACCATACCGTCCGTTTGGAGCCGCGCTTCACGGGACGGACGTGCCCCCGCCGAACGGGGCTGGGGTAAATTCGGTTGGCCTACAGCAGGCGTCGGGACAGGCTGAGAAGAAGAGCAAGTACGGTAATCTGGGCAACACGGTAATTGACGAGCGCACTCGCAGGGTCATTTCCGCTGATCAACATGCAGATGGCACACTCTGCTGCTGGCGGGGTTGGCTTTGGTGCTGGTAGGTCGTCTATTACAACTGATACCAACATAGATCTAACATGGCTTGTTAGGTGCTGCGATCGGTGGAGGTTTGGTGAGGGCCATCTTTTGAGTAGTGTCCTGTATTACTTTGATGACATAATCGATATCACGTGGACTGGGCAAAGCAATGGGGGCACTGGGCAACATCGCCGACGGTCTCCACGTCGACTGCGCTTGACTGCGCTGCCTTGCATAGCCAACCAGTACATACTTATCACCCACATCGTATCCCCACTAACCGACTCTCATTCTCTACATCGAGCTCATCACCATGCCCTTCTTGGAATCCCTGCAGGATGGACTGGATCGCATCCTGCCCAGGAGGAAGAAGGGTGCTATAGTTTCAAAGTCAACATCCGGTGGAATAGGAAATACGGTCGGAATTGTTAGATATCAGGACGATGTGAGATTTCCTCTTGCCGTTTCTTTCCGCTCCGTCTCGTCTTGTTGTTCTTGCTGTTTGCCGCGTTGCAGTCTGGGTGGTCGTCGCAAGCATCTTAATCTCGACGTCCTTTCCAACTTTTGGTTACGTAATTCTCCCTTCTCTGCAGATGCTTGTATGGACCAGTCTGGCACGCTGGTCTTTCTCCTCTTCGTACCCCTCCTATGGGTCATATGGCTTGCGGTCATTTTATTCTCCTTGTGCCTTCCTTTGCATGCCTATTGACGCGATTCACCGATAATTGCAGATGATAATATCCAAGCCAGCCATTATATTCCACACTTCTCAAGCCTTTTTCAACTTCCTCTCCATGGCTTGTTTTGCCAGCGTCGCTAGTTTCCAAGCAAAATGGAACGTCGGACCTTGTGAGTAACACCGTACTTTTCCACGCGTTCCATACCGTTGGTGGCTGACTGTCTCTCGTATCCAGCTGGCCTCACTGGATTCGCGCTATTCGTGTCCGTGTCCGGAATTTTTCTCTCGCTTTTTTTACTGTTTGTCCCCGTGGTCTACGAAAAGTACGACAAATTCGGTCGCCTTGCACGAGCACTCCAGGAGGTGCGCGTCGGGTTCGTTCTCACGGGTATTGGTTGTACATTCAGTCTTCTTATTGCGTAAGTTGCCTTTCACTTCGCACTCACATCTCCGTTCCTCATGCATTGCAATTCCCGTTTAGCTTCGTGGCCACCATCTCAGCATGGACAGAAGCCGGATGCAAAAATGCCAGCAACGATCCCCATGCCTCGCTTGGCCAGGACTTTATCAATGGCTTGCCTTCATGGTGCAGCACAAAGAAAGCGGGTTGCATATTCTTTTGGCTGGCTTTCGGTAACGAATTATATCCATGGCTCCAAGTTTGCACTGATTCACGTGTAATCCAGGCTTCTGGCTTGCATCCTTCGTCCTCCTTATCATCGATTGGCGATCAGGCAACCTAACTACACGTCCGTTGGACCCGCCATTTACTCGCCCGGATATCGAGGAGGTTGAGGAGGCAGAGGAGGAACCCGAGATAACCTCGTATCAGCCTGTCGGCTCCGTAGCACCACCTTCCGCCGAGACCAGTCAAACTGCCGTCACTCCTGCACCGGCGGCCAAGGCTCCTCGACGATCCACCTACGACAACTCCGACGTTGCGAGTTCCCCTTTTGCTGACTCTAACCGCTGGTCTGCAGCCACCACGACCACGACTGCACCGAGCAGTGCACTGCGGAACAGTGGGTATGCGACACCCCCCGCGGCCGCGTCGCGCCCGTCTCTGGACGCGTATGGCGCGTTCTCAGACCCTGCGCCGACAGGGTTTGGTGGCGTGTCGAGTTCGTTTGCACCACCACCTACTGGTGACTCAAACGCGCCACGAATAAGTCGGACGATGCAGTATGCGGATCCATACGCAGCTGTGCGGGCATCGTTGGCCGCAAGTGGACACACTGCACCACCGAGCTATGAATCATATTCGGGATACCGATAAGAATAGTCCTGCAGTCGTTGTTATGTTGATGGATAATTTCCCTTGTACGCACAGATCTTGCTTAGGATAATCAAGGACAGCGTTGTTGTTGACAACATTTCGCCGCGCGTCGTATACCTCCATAGTTGTGTTATTGCGTAGATGTTATCTTATTTAGGGCGTGGTTGAAGTCGACTATTGGGTCCGAGCCAGTCGCACGTTCAAACCCTTGTTTGGCGTTTGTCTCGAGCCTGGTTTCAACATGGCCCACTCCACGCGACACCGACGCATACCCGACGACCCAACGTCCAAACCATCCTCTGGACTTCTCTCTCACGTCTTCAGCTTTGTCTCTAGAGAATTCGAGTCCTTCGTTCTCAATGCCACGGCGCGTTCAGTCAGTCATATTCTGTCCGAATACCTTCGGTGCTGATTGCGGTGCCCTCAGGAAAACCAACTTATATCATCTGGGCGCGTCAAGAACTCAGGAAGAAGGCACGGTCGAGACTTGGAGAGAAACGTGAGCGAGGACGAGTCGAGGAATAGGTCGAGATTTCAACACCAAGAACGCGAGGGACAGTTCAAACCCCCACTGCCCCGTCGAAAACGTCGCTCCAAATCAACCGATTCCACCAGAAAATGTCGTCACAACCATCGGCAACCAACGTATATAATCGACGACGACCGAGGTGGGGCTGTTTCTTGCATACCGCGTATTTTTGGCGTTGTTGAGCTGGCATTCGTAGCACTCTCGGCTGGTGATCGTGACCGCTCAAGATCTCCTACGCCTCGACCACCGTCTTTATTCCCAGTGCCTCCACCGCCAAAGCTGAAAAAAAAGCCGTCAGTTACCATGCCTGGCTCTCTCTTCCCTCGCTCCCCTTCACTCGTGCCGGACAAACCGGACAGGGATCAACACACGCAAGCGGTCCCACCATCTCATGACAACGACCTTGACGAGGCTGAAGGTGGACTATCATGGACGCACTCGTCTGCCGTCCCAGGCGCGGGCGCTGTAGACCTCAACCAGACTTCCATTGACCAGTACGTTTCCCCATGGCGCACTCGTTCTGTAGCTTCGGTCAAGGATGCGGTCTACCGGTTTAACGCAACGGAAGGCGTCGAGGCGGATTTTTCACTCATGCTACCTAGTCCTCACGCGTCTCCGGTCAAGCCTGTCTCCAAGTCGCGATCTATCAATGAGGCATCTTCGCATCACCCAATCTCGGACCCACCCACGACGGCCTCCAGGAAAGGCAAAGAGCGAGCGCGAGACGGTGGGAACGATGATGACTTGGATTTTATTGTCGGTGGGAGCTCAGGGCATGATGGTGTACATGCCAAGGAACGTGAGTTGGACGCCGCACGGGAAGAGCAGCGCGAACACGAGAAACTTTTGAGCGGGGACCAGAGTAGGCGAGCTTCGGATGAGCGCGAGCGAGATAAACGGCGAATCAAAGCTCTCGAGGAAGAAGTTAGATGGTTGAAGGAAGAGGTGTGTGTGTTTTGCTTGTATCGTTCCCTGGTCACGATGACTCAACATCTCGATAGCTCTCGAGAAGTCAAGTCCGGTCCTCTCCCCCTCCCTCCTGTCTGCCGCCCGCGCCTCCTCCACCACCGCCGCCGCCGCCGCCGCCGCCTCTTCCACTGCGCATTGACACGGTGCCTTGTACACCTACTTCTATGTTTGCAACTGCTCGTGCCTCCCTGCGGCATGCGATGACTCCCGTCGAAGCGCCGATCAACAACCCTGGACTGAATAGGACCAAGAGGCAGGGTCAGCCCACTGTAAACGTTCCATCTGAGAAGATGGCTGCGTTCTTGCACGAGATCAAGACTGCCAAGTTAAGAAAAGTCGGGTCCGGTGTCAATGCGATGGGCGGTGATGGTGTAGCTGGACCGTCCGGTCTTAGCAAGAGCGTTAGCATCACTACAAGTTCCGCGTCAACAGGCCCTGCAAAACTCAGCGCCCGGGAGTTGCAACGTCGACGTTCATTAGCAAGCCTTCGTGTGCCGATTGGTTCTTCCCTCGCCGCGCCTGTACAGCTATCAACCCTGGGAACGACCAAGGGGCCAGAAGCTTGGGTGCGCCAGAAGCGCAAGGCAGATACACTAGGCGTGGACGAAGCGACAGCTGTACCACGTATGTCACATTTCCGAGTCCTGGACGTCGAATTTATTCTGACAAGAACTACTTGGTTCAGCGAAGCGCCGTATGACACAGTCATCTACGGGAATAAGCCAGCACGCTGCAACAACGTCATCGGAGATATCGCCGCCCTCCAGTCTCTCACTTTTGCCTCGCCCACTCTCGACCAATGAGACAGATGTGACTACACCTTCGCTCTGTTCGGATAATGACCGAGATGAGAATAGCATTGAAGATCGAGTACCGTCAACTCCCCCTGGACCTCGTGCTACCACATCCAAGACAGGCGCTCCAGAAGAGGGTATTGATGTCATTGATGTCGACATGGAAGAACAATCACCCCCAGCACCTGGCGCCATTAGTCCTCATTCCGTACCCCGCCGTACCTCTGAATTATTCAAAAAGCGTCCCCCCACCTCTCCTATACCAATACCCACTCCTCGGAGACCCTCGGCGCCGGCACGTACCAAGCGAGGGGCGACTCCAAAACCAAAGTCTCTCCCCTCTCTGGAATCAGATGTAGATGACGAGGACGGAGCTCCCTCGCAATCTGCACCCGTTCCATTTCTCTCACTCATCCCCGTCCCTAAAACCAAACCAACAAAGACGAGAGCAAAAACTACCTTGGCAGGGAAAGGCCGTCCGCGCGCTGCGTTACAAGAGCAAAACAGTCGCTCTTGCAGTTCGTCGGGTTTGGGATCAAGTTCGCAGAATAGGCGCAAGAAAGCCCGGCGTCAGACACTCGATGAAGAGCTACGCGCTGCAGAAGCTCGTTCTTCAGACGTCGACGAATGCAACGACGAGTTGGATCTAGAAGAGATGGAAGACGACGTATTCATTGCCACAGGGACGAAGAGTAAGCGGAAAGGTTTTCTTGCGCACGGTGGGGGTGGGGGTGTCCCTGTGGTTATGGGTATGGGATATGTAGATGGAGTGGCACTGGACAGCGAGGACAATGATGGGGTCGCAGGAGCGCAACTTCGGAGATCGTCCAAGTCAGCTAGTCAGGCTTCTCTCATTCCGCGACCGAAGGCTAGAACGTGATGTGTGAGTTAAACAACGCTTCTCGAAGAGACGATAGTTCCATTATCCATTTATTACTTTGACTTTCGCTATTTATCTGTATTTTTTTGAATAAATGTATTGCTGTTCTTTCTCGGAATGTTATTCTCTTGAACCGCACCGCCTTTCTCGATCAGTTCATTGGGGATATATCGACCGAACTTGACTGCGTCACTTACTCTGCAGGCTTTTAACATATCTAAACTCATAGAATAACTAGCACCAATGGAACTACAAGCTTCCAAGTTTTCCGAGAGAACTAGATGTGGTGTTGAGCGACTCCGCGCACATGGCGTTCTTTGCAAGCAACCAGATCTGTAAGTGTTCTGTGGATCCTGCCAAACTCTGGACGGACGCAGAAGGTCGGAACTCACACACCTAATTTACAGATCAGGCATTTCGAGAAAGAAACTAGCCGCTGTGCTGGTTCTACTTTACGAGAAAGGAGGCGAACTTCGAGTTCTCCTCACCACACGTTCTAAGCTTCTTCGTGCTCATCCTGGACAGACAGCGTTACCAGGCGGCAAAGTAGACGATACCGACGCGGATCTTGTCCATACAGCCGTAAGATTCTCCAGGCATTCCTTTCCCGCTCACCAATATAATTCTTGACGGTCATTTTGTTCGACAGTTTAGAGAAGCCAATGAGGAAGTTGGACTTCCTCTAAACTCGCCTGATATCCATACTCTCTGTACCCTCCCTCCATTTCTTTCCCAGTCCCAACTCATTGTTACGCCGGTCGTTGCGTTCCTCACGAATCCCACCATCCTCTGTACGTTGACACCTTGCGCCGGAGAGGTGGATCGTATCTTCAGCCACCCGCTGGAGGCCATTCTCGACCCATCCGGCTCCGAAAAGGAACCCTTGGTGCCGAGAGGGAGCGCAGATTGGCCGTATCCAGAAGAGTTTCACGTGAGTTCCATTTCTCTCCTGGGTAGGGATGAGGTTACAATCTTGTTCTCGGTGACGACACAGAATGCCAGTGATCAAATCATCAAGGTCGATGAGACAGAGACAGTGCTATACCGCCATCACCGTCTTCGTTCTTGTGCATCCCCTGTCAAGGGATTAACAGCCGATATCCTTGTGAGACAGCAGATGTGAAAACGTATATAGTGACTGTTACTAATTCTGTGATAGATTTGTGTTGCCAGTATTTTCTATGACAAGACAACAACATATGAACAACATCCTTCTGGGAGGGATGTCTCATATTTACTTGACCTTCGAATGAAGCAATATCAGACCCTGGAAGGATGTAGAGTAACTCTGTCAGAAAAATTAGGGATGATGGTATAGTGTACATTAGGAAAATGGTGAAATGTATATTTTCCCAGGTGATAATTACAAATGCATGAAAGAATTTTAGATGTTATAATTGATGACAAGACATTGCCAACACAAGACATTGTGCCTGTCTCCCTGGCAACCAGTGGCAAGTCAGTCACAAGAAGACTGGGCACATTTGCCAGCTGATAAGTATTTTTTACATTCCCTATTTTGCTTGCCATTACTGTGATATGTAGGACTTGGGGTGCATTTACAAGGCATCATGGGGGCAGCAACAGCCTGAGCAGGGCCACTGCTGCCACTATGTGACTTCAACTTGGAGGGAGTTGTATGCTAAATGTCATGGTTGTTCCATATTGTTATGGTTCCATTACAGGGACATCACTTTTTCACAGACTTATCATGTTTCTTCCTTTTGATCTTATCTAATCATTTCAGACCTTGCACCATGAGGAGAATCTCCATGAGATCTCACTTATCTCATGCCTTTTACTTTTCACAACATGTGTTTGCCTCATGGTGAACCTTATGCCATCAAACCTAACTTTATTCTTGATAGTTCATCTCCATGTTATGCATGGCTATGCTGCCACACACATCACACATGTTCATACTTCTTTTCCATTCAGCCACTGCCATGTGGTTGTCTCATGTTTTTCCTATTTTGATATGCCTTTTGAAGACATTGTTGGTAGATACAATACAAACATGTACATACAGTATGATAGTATACTGTATAAAGGCCAAGGAATCAACTGGTATTCCCAGTCTGATTCTCTTGGAGTTTTATCTCTAAAGCAGACTTGACCTGAGGCTCTCATTTTTCTTTTGTGGTCTATGCTATCTTTCTGAGATAATCTAGAGTGCTAGCACTTTAGGATTGTTTCACACACAAAGAATGATTTATGCTGAGCAGACAAGTGACTTACTTGCATGCCTCCTGTACTAGTACTTGGGGCTCTGATGCCTCCTTCACCACCTGATATTCTGATAACCATTTCAATACCAGTTCCACACAGATTTTCAAAGG
Organism: Boletus rubescentipes; assembly: GCA_038092775.1. Classification (NCBI taxonomy): domain Eukaryota; kingdom Fungi; phylum Basidiomycota; class Agaricomycetes; order Boletales; family Boletaceae; genus Boletus; species Boletus rubescentipes. The sequence goes on from JBBPRA010000089.1 coordinate 55,044, forward strand.
CCATGTTAGGACTGTATATCTCTGGGTCAACTCTGGAACTCTGGAGTTGAAGTGGTCAAATGAAACTTGGCTTCAGTATATGTGCTGTGTCCTTGTTGTGATCTATTGTTTCAAATTTCAGAGATAGTTGAAGTGAAGATTAGGGGATCAGGAGGAGCTCTGGAGATCAGGAAGAAGTCAGGAGCAGATTTGGGGATCAGAAGACACTGTCATAGTTGATATTCCAGCTAAGGGATATATGTGGAGTACTACAAATTTATTTATGAGGAAGTGGAATAGAGATTAGTAAAGTTGTACTACAAATTCATAAGCAGGATGAGATTGGATGTGCAATAGCTGGAGTGATGCACTGGAGGTCAGGATGTGTTATAACTTCTTTCCTTTTCCTTTTACTTTGCTCCTTTCCTGTCCTTTTCTATTATGAGTCTCGCTGTTTGGGCCCCACATGACTCATCCTGCTTATCTCATATTTTCCTCAACCTTCTACTGTCTTCTTTTGCTTACTCATTTATTGTTCCACAACCTTCTATCTTGTTTCTTCACTCGTATTACTAATACTTTCTACAACATTCTACTCCTTTCCATTTTATTCTCTTGCTTACTTCATGGACTCCTGGCCCAACTATATAAACCCTTGAAACACTCCATGTATTCCTTAGCTTAACCTACCTAGGAATATACCTCATCTTTGCTACTCTACTTTTCTTGATAAGTCTCTGTCCTACTTAGAAGGGCTCTTGGCCCTTTACCTTGAATCCTTGACCCTTGTCAAGAAGTCCTTGTGTGAGTCCTCATTACCAGAAGTTCTGTGTGACTTGAGCCTTTGACCTTGCTAGGTCTGTGCTTGTCCCTATCTGGGTCAAGCATAACAAAAGGTTAAGCTCTTCAAACTGAAGCTACCACCACTGTAGCCTTTCACCATTTCCCACTGAATCCCCCACCCTGACCTTCACTGGTGGAGACCCCATCCAGTCGAATCATCCCCTGAACCAGAAGAACACCAGGAAGAAGAAACCCTTGACCTTGACCTTGATCTTTCCATTCCCTCAACTGAGGAATCTGATGAAACTCTAGACCTTGCCTCCCAACTCACCTCAAGTCTAGTCCTTCCTGACAAACCATCTTCCTTAGAACCTACTCCAGTTGCCCCACCAGCCACCTCCTCACCCTTTCCTCCATCCTAGGACCTGCCTTCTTCACTCCCACCAATCCACCTTGAAATCCCATGTCTATGAAACCCACTGAACTCTGCATTGGAGTACCTGACACCTATGATGGCTCCTATGAAACTGCTACTGAATGGCTAAATGCTGTAAGATTCTACTTCATAGTCAACAAACCTGTTTATGACACCAATGAGAAACAAATTGCTTTTGCCCTCTCTTACATGAGCAAAGGGTCTGCTGCCACATGGGCATCCACCTTCTGACAACTTGCCTTTGCCTCTGCCTCTGCCACCCTTTCCCTTGGAACCTTCAAGGATTTTATAACAAAGTTTAAAAAATCCTTCAAACATACAGACACAAAAGGAAATGCAATTGCCTGGCTCTCTACCACCCAACTGGTTAAAGACAAAAAGGACATCTTTCATCCTTTCCTGACTAACTACATCTCCTCATTCAAGGACAATGTTGCCCTTTCTGAAATCACTGATCATAACATCCTCATCTGGTATTTCTCCTCCAGCATTCCCCACACTCTGTTACAATTCTCTTCCTGGGTAGCGCTCTTTTCCTCATCTCTTCCTTTCGTGCCACGTCTCCTTTCCTGGGGTCCCTTTCCTATGCTTACCATCATTATCTTCTTATCCTGGGACCCCTCACATTCACCGTACACGCCCTCTAACCCCTACGCTGTTCCTTATACTACTACTGGACAGGGGACACTCTTTGCTTATCTCTTCTTAGTCATGGATGATTACTCCTCCAGCTGATTCTCTCATATCTGCTGCATACTTCTCTAACTCATCTTTCTTTCCATGGCATTCCATGACCTTCCATTCTTACTCAGCGGAACATTCTACTTAGTTCCATCATGTTCTTTCGCTTACTCAGCAGATCTCCTCTTGAGTATATAAGTCCACACATTTGTACTTATTCTGCACTCTTGATCTGTGCAATACATGCGTTGCATCTCCTCTGTCTCGAGTTACTTGCTCCAAGGCCTAACCTGCCTTCGCCCTTAGTCCACCTTGTCACACCAGAGCTCGCCAAGCTCTTGCACCTTGTCATACCAGAGCTTGCCAAGCTCTTGATTATTTCTACAAGTCTATGTCCTACTTTGAAGGACTCTTTGCTCTTTTACCTCTGCTTGTCTCTACAAGTCTACGTTCTACTTTGAAGGACTCTTAGCTCTCTCTTCTCAACCATCTGCAACACTCGCATAACAAAAGATCAAGAGTGTCCATCTGTCCCTCCTATCCAGGAGCAGGACATCACCCCATTAGACATTTTCCACCGTAACACCTGAAGGGGCTTCTCTGCCCACCCAGACTCTAGTGATGAGGAAAACCAACCCCTTGACCCCAGCCTCATACCCACATCATTCACACCCACAGTGCCCACCCGACCCTTTGGCATCAGGAGACAATCCACCCCTAGTAACCCAGTACCCCCCAGACCACCTACCCCAATGTCATCATCCACCCCTGAGTTTAAAGTGGCTCTCCCCGCTGACTTCTCTGGTGATCCCATGGATTCCATACACTGGATCAAGGCCATGAGGGCCTACTTTGCTATCAACTCCAAACTCTACTCCACTGATGAGATCAAAATCATGACTACCCTGAACAAGATGAGTAAGGGTAGAGGTATCGACTTCTCTGAAATGTGGTATGATAGAATGTCCAATGCCGCCATCAATGCCAAAGAAAAGACCTTCGATAAATTTGCCGAAAACTTTGAAACCACCTTCTACCTCTTTGACATCAAAGCCACCGCCCGCTCCAATCTCACTAAACTTGCCCAAAAGACCTTCTGAGAGGAAGATGGGACCTTCAATGATGGTTTCCAGAAATTCATCACTGACTTCCAGAACCTTGCCACCAAAGCAGGGATCTCTGACGAGACCACCCTCATTGATCATTTCTCCCTCGGGATTGACCAACAAATCGCCACCATGATTCTCTCCATGTCCACCATTCCTACCACATTACATGAATGGATTGAGAAAGCCAAAACCTTCCACATGCAGAAAATGCGCATTGCAGCCATCAGAGGAAGAAAGGGAAACTCATCCTTCTTTTCGTCCAGAAATCCTCCCCCTCATGATCCAAATGCCATGGATGTTGATGCCATCTCCTTAACCAAGTTAACCCCAGCAGAATGAGCTCGCTGTATCAGGGAGATGTTGGAAATTGACATAGTAATGTCTAGTTTGCTCTTCATGCTTATTACTTACTACAGTGTCATCACTGACACTAATGAGCGTGACTGACATTCATTAGATATATTTCTCCTATACTTATTAGGATAAGTGTGACTAACATTAGTCAGTCACTATTGTCATTAGCATGACTGACACTAATTAGTGTGACTGACATGATTAGGTCAGTCACACCATTATGGTACCATTTCATACCATTCTTTAGTGATCATTACAACATCATATTCTATTCTTATTAATGATGTCATATTTCATTATCTCGCACCATATACTTACAATCTAGTGCAATTACTTGCCATTCTGATCTCATATTGTGTTACTATTGCACAATATGTTCTCTTCCTTTCATCATGGGCTCTTTCCTGGGACTCTTTCGCCCTTTACTGATAGTTTTCATCCACTTATACAAACAATACTTTGGATGTATATAAGCTGGGTCCTTATGACCTGAAATACTAAGCTCTCAACTCCTACAATCAAGTGATAGCTCCTCAATCTACTTGCAAGAGTATCAAGCACCAAATGAGTATTCTCCCTCACTGGTTCATCCCTTTGCTGTTGCCTCTGCACCTGGTCGGAACTAGCAATTCCAATAGGTTATGAGCCCTGCCTAGGCTCATAAGGTCCATCTTAAAGATGCCCTTCTTCCACCTTGTGATGCTGGATGCTCTTGCTCTTGGTCTTTTGCTTACCATGAGTGAATTACTTTCTCTTGTGTTCGCCTCTATGGGCTTCACAATAAGAATACAATGGTACCACCATATTCATACATTGATTATGGGTTATGCCTTTATCCTCTTCATTCGCTTTGTCACATATGAAGAGAGACTAATGAGACCACCTCATTGTTGCTTGAACAGATCCAGACTCAGATCAAGATCTGTTCCAAACAAGGTTAGTAGTTCTCATCTAACAAGGCATCAGTGTACCAGGCTTTGTTCTTGGAATCCTTGGAGTTGTCCTATCTATAGGGCAGATCCCCATCAGTGCACTTGGTGCTGTCGCAGGAATTTCAATTACAATCGCTGCACTATTCTCTGTGGGGACGATTGCACTCATAGAAATTGTACCAATCGTTGTCGTCCTGATCTCTTTCCTCCTCCCACATCATACATCAATTCACCAGCCTCTCACATATCATTCCTATCACCGGCCTCTCTCACTTCCTCTCGTCTATCAGCATCTCCTGAGTATTACTTTGCTCCTCTTCATACTCCAGCAGCATCTCCTCCTCCTTATGTCTATTCCAATCACCTCCCCTCACCTGGTCCCCCAAGGGTCCCTCCTGGAGAACTTGCAGATGGAGAGTTCCTCTCCAACACTATGTTATCCCTCGAGTATAAGTCCATTGCCATCCATTGGAGAGAATTCAGTGGACATGAACGTGCCAGAGCATGTCTGAATCAGCATGTCTTACGAAGACTACGCCATGATGATCAATCCCCTTGTCTATGATCCATTCTTAGATCAGATCGTCCACTTCCAGAGGGAACTTCCTCTTCCCGATCGCTCCTTTTGGCTGGAAACAGTCAAATTGAGAGGAGCAGGAGAAGAACCAGGAGAAATCATCCTGGTCAATCATGTTCCTACCCTCTGGATTGACAAGAACATCCCCCTCATTCCAGATGATCTCCCTCGTCCAACTCTCCATATAACTTCTTGCCTTGCACATCTGGTCCTCATTGAAAATGTCTACAATGGACCAGACATGATCATAGATGGCAACTTCTTTCCTTTCTTCTGGCAACATGGACAGCGTATTGCTCTCAGGACTACTTCTTATTATGGCGAACCTTTGGCATCAGTTTATGAAGGCGCAGGACTGGCATTCCCTGTGCAATCTTATCATCAGAATCCACAAATTCCAGTTCACCATCAAGGCTTCAAGATCTTTGTCTGGAACTCCACTATCTTTAACCAGAGTATCATTGACATCTGGAATGCTGCAGTCCCTAATGACACAATTGATTCTTTTGTGGTCGAGATGTATGTCAAATATCCAGGGATGTATGAGCACCTAGAAGGGGATATCATCCACCAACCTGGCGAGAATGAATACCCCTATGCTCACCATCGTCACACAAGGCTGGCACCTTATGGTGATGAGAATCAATTTGCGGTTTTGGACATTCTCCCACAATGCCTATGGAATGAACTGATGGACGCATGGTGGAGATGGATTTGGAAGAGGAAGAACCCATGGCATGATACCTGGAAAGATGCTGAATTCCAGATTTTCCGTCTTAGGGCTCAATATGAACCCGGATTCTCCAATGCCCCTCGCCTTATTGCAGATGGACATAGAGCTGTTGGACAAGGAGTCCAACAAGTGCAAGAAGGAGAAGATGATGGAGTACCTCCTCCACCTGAGCAGAGAGCCTCTGTATCTCCTGCACCGGGTATGGCCCCTGCCCATTGGGTTAGGAGGCCAATACGCACAATCCGTCAAGCAAGGGCAAGAGGAGCACATCCTTACTAGGTTCGAATTCTGGACTCACACACCACTTCATCTCGCTGTATATACTTGTAACAAGATCTCTCCTCCATATGTTTCCCATAACAAGTACAAGATCAGGTTTTGTGCTAGGAATGGACAGTTTAAATCCATCCTCAATCCTCACTTCTTTGAGGAAATGAAATTTGCCCGATTTGAGGAACTGGATCCTATCTATTTCCAGACACTCAGGGAAACAATGGGAGATGAAGCATAGCTTGGAGATGATTCCCAAGCTGATGATGAAGAAGTCCAGGACCTATTGGCTGAGGACACACAGGAATCCAAGGATCAATTGGATGATAACTCCGATTCCCAAGACAATGACACAGAGGAAGAAGAATCCAATGATGATTATGAGGATGTAGATGATGATATTCCCACAGAACAACAGCAGCCTCCTATTATTCCTGATCCTTTCCCTGTTGCACATGCTGATACCAATTTTATCCAGACTTTCATAGCCGACATCTTTATCTTTTGATCTCCTCAGAACCATACCATGTCTTTCAACATCAACTCTGCCATCCAATCCCAAATTGCCGTTCTCATCGGCTCTTCTAATTACTCTACTTGGGCTCGCCAAGTCCACAACCTTCTTACCATGGCTACCTGGTGGGATATTGTCAGCAGAGCTTCCACCTATGCGGCACAAGCTGATGCTGCCGCACAAACCACATGGAACTCAAATGATAGACAAGCACAATCGCTTATTTCTGTCTTCATTCATCAAGATATGCAGCATCTTCAGAAGGATGCATATGTTGCAGCAGGGGGCGTTGCACACCCTTCTCTTGTGAAAGTCTCGTGTGAATGTGGTTGAAGGAGATGGTTTCGCTAATATGGTGGACATGGAAGTCGATGGGTTCAATGATCCAGATGTTTTCCATGAAGCTCCCATGATAGAGAATTGGGAGTTTGATGTAGAGGATACAGGGATGAATGCTGCAGGTCCTGTGGCTGGACCATCTAGTCCCTTTTGGTCCAGCTCCCTTCCCCCACGGGTATGAGAAGGGAGCTAAACGAGCACCCAAGAAGAAGATAGGGGGTATCTCTCACGATTCCAGGCGCTGGGCATTGATCGCCAAAGGCTTAAAGCTGAAATGAGAGATTCAGGTGCATATGACTCTGATTATAGCAATGTACCTGATGGGGAATATTATCATGGTTCTGATTATTTGAGGGTTTGTACCCTGGGCATGAAAGACTTATCTGGATTTTACAAAGATCATTGGCTGATTGATTCAGGAGCTTCTGATCATATCACACCTTACTTGGAGGACTCCTCCAATCTAGCACAGGGAGAACGATTTGCTTCTACTGCTAATGGTTCCATTATCAAAATGCATGGACCTGGCACAATCGTTCTTAAACAGGATCATAGATCCGCTCCTTCTGTTACTTTAACAGGAGTATGGTATGCCCCAGAAGCTGCACACTGCTTGCTATCAGTGACAGCTCTGACTCATCAGGGTTTCCAATGTGAAATCACTGATAGGATCAAGATCTGGGACAATCAGGGACATTTGGTAATACAGGCTTTCGCTTTGTTACCAAGCACTTCGCTTCACTGGTTTCAGTCATTCCTGATCACTCCAGAAAGCAAAGTCCACTCCCTGCAGGATAACAGATCATATGATTTGTGGCACCATCGCCTTGGACACTGTTCCAAGAATGCACTTAGGCATGCTAATGCCAAACTCAAAGGTATACCTTCTCTGATTCCTCCAAACACCTCTTCTCCATGTCGAGGTTGTCAATTGGGTAAAGCTCATGAGTGGGAATTCCCTGCCTCATCTAAACGAGCTGCAAATGTCCTTGACCTTATTCACACTGATCTATGTGAAATGCCGACTTTGTCGCGTTCTCACAATAAATGGATCATCACCTTTATAGATGATGCTTCGGGCTTTGCTGCCCTTCATTTTCTGCGATCTAAAGCAGACACTGTTCGTTGTTTCCAAGATCTAGTCTCTTGGGCTGAAGCTCAGACTGGTTATCAGTTATGATCTGTACGTTCGGACCGAGGGGGGGAATATATAAATGATAATCTCAGGACGTTCCTATCGTCCAGGGACATTGAACATCAGACTTCAGTGCCTCGTACCCCTCAACAAAATGGTCGAGCTGAACGCTTCAACCGTACCATCTTGGAAAAAGCAGAGGCAATTCGCCAAACTGCTTGTCTTCCACCTTCCTTCTGGCAAGATGCGGTGGAAACAGCTCTGCATATTTATAATCGCCAACCTATGTGTCGTCTTGACTGGTCGCCTCCTATATCTAAATGGAATGGCGAGACACCTGATGTGTCATATTTTAAGGTTTTTGGATGTTTAGCATATGTATTCATACCCAAAGAGGATCGTCAAAATAAGCTATTGGCTAAAGCCGAAGAAGCAACCTTTATTGGTTATGAAAAAGGTACCAAAGGATACCGATTCTGGTCTCCTAAGCGCAGACGAGTAGTAATTTCATCTACTGCCACATTTGATGAATTTGTTTTTCCA